>OX578136.1:23189717-23270705 GCA_951213105.1 Amaurobius ferox
CAAGATTCGGCTAGGCAGATGATATTCTGTTCATTGAAAACATTATAATTTATTTATTTGAAATGGATACTACAGTCTATTACAGGAATCTATTACAGGAAACTAAGGACGATAAAAGTTGGTATAACATCTATAATAATAAAGGAAGCTGACTGTGTGTGTTTCTGTCTGTTTGTTTCGTCTGTAACGGAAAATGTAAGAGCTGCACGGCCATGAAATTTGTTACAGAGATACCTTGGTTCGCAAGAGGAAATACCTCATCGAGATTTTTTTAAATTAAAACTAATATTTCAGCTATTAATTGAAGTACTATTTTGCGCAAACAGATTCCGTAGCAACAGAAAATATTATCGCAGCGTTTCCATTTTAATGCCATTAAAATGACTCTTTAAAGGAAACATCAGACGGAATGCATACTGTTATTAAACGAATATTCTCCATTTTTTTACAAAACAATACTTCTCGTGTGTTAAAGACGCAATCTATAATAACAAAAGAAGATATGTCAGCGTGTGTGGCTGTCTGCTTGCGTCGCATGTAGAAGAAAAGCTGGACATCATACGGCCATGAAATTTGGTACAGAATTAAGTAGGTTCCCGAGAAGGTTACCTTACTCAGATTTGTTTTTTAATTCAACTTAGTTTTTTAGTTATTAAATACTGTAGCGTCATTTGACGCAATTTTTATACAACTCGGCTTCTTAGCTGTTTGAAAATATTACAGCAATGTTTCACCATCATAATAACCATCAACATAACACCATCGCTGAAACGGTTTTTTGCTGTAATTGTGGTTGACTCAGAGATTAATTTTCCTTTATTTAGTTCATGAATCATGACACAATTGTCCCATGCTTCTTGATTTTTAATCCGAAATAAGGTATTCATGGAATCGGACCAGTAATAAACTGGCATGTTTTCAAGCTGCAGATCTTGTCTAATGGAGTTTATTACGTTCATCACCACTCATTCCCGATCTAAAATCAATCGAGATATCATTGGGCTTCAAACATTTAAAAAACAATTCCTTTGGTAACTTCCTATCTCTGATTTTCATAAGATAGATTTTGAAGTTGTTTGCAATCAGCTCTAGAAAGTAAAAATTTTGCGTAAAATGGCGGTTTATTTATTTTAGGTTTTTGTCAATTAGCTGAAAGTTCAAGGGATCGGGATTTGTTAAAAATTTCAAGAAATTGGGTCAGTTTGTTCCTCAGGATTAGTCAAAAATTTAATCCCTATGGAATATTCTTAATCTTAACCTTAGGAGATCTTAGCGGATATCTTTTACTTATAACCTCAAAACCGAAAGCACTTCTATCTAGAAGGATTTTTTCCTTCCCCTTCAATTTCGCTTCTTGATCGCAATCAAGCTTTTTGAAACTTTTAGGTTTCGATTCGATGTCAAAACTATTTTTTCACCATATGAGAACTCAAGTTTTTTTCCCATGTTCTTATAAGATCAGTAGCTGCACAGGATGCGATTCATGTATAAAGCATAGATGAATAAATAGAATGGATGCACGTCAACTTTAATAAACTTTTAAAATTAAAGACAACCAAAATAGATTTAAAAAGTCATTTAATAAAAACTCCTTTCATCGATGCACATAAATTTACAAAGTCAAAGCGCTTTCGGGCATCACCATGGCCTTCATCAGTGGCGAAGTTAAAAATACAGTGCCAACATAAAGAGCTTTGGCTTTGTAAATTTATGTGCGTCGAGGAAGGGAGTTTTTATTAAATAATTTTTTGAACCTATTTTGGTTGTCTTTAATTTATAAAGCATAAATACGTATTTATTACTGGTTACACTTAGCATTTGCAACACTGTTAAGTGTGTTTCAATTCGATCATATAGTTTAACGGAAGGTAGTACTTGACCTTGACCTAAACAATTATTCAAAACTAAAAGTTATCTCACATACACTTCGACAGGCACATCTTCTCTTCCAAAGAGAGCTTGTAAACCTTCTACAGCTTTAGAAAAAATTCTGTAGTTGGGGTACTGATTCCACAATTTCCCACTCTTGCGAGCCTTTTAAAGTGGATTGTTAATAAGTATTGAAATGTATCGGTCACTGGGTCTTTATGAATTTTCTTAAATTGCACCCAACATGAACGCCATATCTTCAAGTGTCCATCACACTGTTTTAATTCTATTTTAAGTAACTAGGATTTTCGTTTCGATAAGATAACTTCGGTTTCTATACATGATGAATTCGAATTTTCATTTCCACTCCCAAATTTTTCAAGTTTTACTTTAAAACCAATTAACGTTTCCTAATACTATTGGATCATATCTACTTCTTTATTCAACTTTTGCTGGTCGCAAGTTTCATCTGTTTGAAGCAGATCAAGAATTTTCTGATCTAATTATTTGATGCATTCATACTTTCCCTGCAACTGAGTAAGTTATGTTGTATACTATTCAGATTGTTCTACCGGTTTACTTAATTCATTATTTAGCCGTTCGGTAAATTTCTTAAATAAATTTCAGTAAGATCATCTTAATTTTACCTTTGCTTCTATAGTTTAAATCAAACTCTACTACTTATCATATATAACCCTGTACTAGTCGGGATATATCCGTTTATTTGAAACTCCAACCAATATTTGACACATGAAAAGTATGTGTCTATCATATAATAGAACTCATTCAATTTTGCGACATATACTCTAATATTCAAACATGCTTGATATACAGAGCATTCTCTGTATTTTATAGTTATCATCATTTCTATTGCTCAGGCAAAGTTAAGTGGTTCGAATGAGAAATACGAGCTTTTTATAATTTGCTAGAATAGCAAAAAAATTATAGTCATTTTTAGGAAATGATATAGTCGTATATGATTTGAAAATTGAATGGAAATGATATCTATGACCAGATATCTATGATAACAGATGATATTTATGATAAAATATCTATGATCAGAATATCCATCGCAAGTTTGTTTTTCAGAATATATCCAATACTCGTATATCGCTACGTTGTGATATTTTATTAGCTGCATATATTTGATGAAGAAGGAAAATATTTTCTCAAGACTGTTGAAGATTTGAAAGCCCGTTCTTCTAGAGATACCGCATCTATAAAATAAATTGTACTAAAATATTCTCTAATCTAGTCAAAATTATTATATCATCTCCATAACGGAATATTATTAAATAGCAGATTTATACCCAACTTCTCAAAAGATATATACATACAGATGCAGAAATGAATTTTTCAAAAAACCAAAAAGTTATTTTATCAGATCTTTAAATGATTAAACCCACGCCATACCCTATTTCTCCTTTCTGTGTACCCGGAATAGGAAAATTCAACGGTTGCAACCCTTGTTAAAATATCGATGTCATATTTCCTGTACGAATGCATTATCGAAATGGAATTTGATTCACTAAAAACGATGAAAAAGTGACGAGGAATCTGTCTGAATCAGAAGTGGGAAGATTACCTTGGGAAAACTATTCTATTCCATAACCAGCCTTGCCATTTACTCAAATCACAATTGGAAAATAAACGTAAAAATATTAATATCTCATTTTTAAACAGTTTCCGATAAAACGTTTATTAGTGTCTGAGTCATGATACATATTCTGGAATTGACTTGCTATTCAAGCTATTCAAGGATGCTAATCGGTAATACAATCTGTATGGAAAAGGTTAGGAATATAAAACGCTCTTTTACCCACAAAACTGACGTATGTATGATGATGTAAGATTTTATAAGATTTTATAAGAATTGAATTCATTTCCTTAAAATTTTTATATCTATGCAAATTATTTTTTACAATTTGCTAGAATAGACAAAAAAAGTATAATTATTTTTCGTAATGCACTAAAATATTTACATGTTGTCTATTATTTCATAATCACAAAACTTATTAACATGGGACTTTTCAAAGTTAAAAATCATATTGTCAATATCACGACTAGCCTCAATGTACCAATTGGCGATATTTAGAAAAGCTAAAACATACATCGTTTGCGAAAAAAAAATGGAAAAAAAACCCGCTATATGCCGCAATTATGCGAATTTTTGTAGTGATCACAAAAGCCAGTTAATACGACCCCATTTCCAGCTTTACATTTAAAGACAATTGAGGTCAGGTTATAACTGTTCATAAGCAACTGTTCCTAACTTCACATTTCCAATCTTTGAAAACCATAACAGAGGGTTCTGTGAATATGAGCTTGGTTATTGCAGCCTTCTTCTTCGTGAGCAATCTTCTTTAAATCTAAATCCAGCGAGCTGTATTATTATTGACAATTTAGGTTACCACACAGGTTCTGAAATTTGTAGCATCAAGTATTGCGGCATGATGAATGAGTGCGTTACTCGGACTAATGATAGTGCTAGATACAATGGTAAAATCTATTTCTAACCTTCAGTAGGCTTCCTATGGATGATTCTGTGATTAGGAATTATTACGAATTTCATAAAGTTTTCATATCATAGGGATTTTTAAAGCTCATAATGTACTGATGTAATTAGACTACATATAAACTATTTTAAAGATAATAATGCTTTAAAATATATCTTCATTCTTCTGTAACATTATATATGCAACAATTATATATTGTGGTCAATGTATAATCATTGTTTTTACTATCACTAGTGAGGGTCGTGGGCATTCTGCTCGTAAGTAATTTTAAGCACTGATTTATTCATGGATATTTCATTCTGATTTATTCAGTATGTGATGTTATATGCAAACGTAAAGCTTCACAATTCTCCATTGTTGTAAAAACGTTAAAAATGAGTTCAATATCGGGATTCGTTTTTAGTATCTGTGTTCACTCAACGTAGAACTACGGAATACTGCTCTTTATATATATAGATTATGGGTTTTATAGAAGTTTAGTCCTGACAATAAATCGCCTTTCAAATGAATTCATTTCAGGTATACAGAAGAGCATCTTTTAAAGACTCGTGAACTTATTGTATCTAGGAAATAACTGTAATGATTTTTTTTTTAATTTTACAGAAGGTACCGAAAGTGCATATCGATTCCGGAGTAATTGTTTAGGTATTTATAGAGCATGATACAAAGTGGAAATTTTGTCGATTATAATGAACTCCAGATTACATCGTCTTGGATTAACTGGCCTTGCCTGGTTTAGTTGACACTCCCCCCACAGTTTAATACATTACACCCCCTTTACCTTCCTTTTCCACTTAACCCTCATGTTATCATATATATATATATTTTTTTCAAGCACGCGACCTCCTACCACCCCCAAGGGGGAAGGTGTAACCCCAAAGCAACCCATTTCATATTGCTACTCTATTCCAGTTCTCCGCATCAGTACCTGAAAAGCCGTCATAGTGCTATGTCTCCTGAACGCTAGGTACGAACCCAGTACCACCCTCGAGGCAAGAGTCTTGATGTCACGACACTTTATTACTCCCAACTTGAGCAGTTCCTTTGCACTGTCTGGTGACCAAATACCCTTCCAATTGATGGTGTAGAAGGAAGAAGGTGGTGACAGTGGACGCCCCAGTACAGCTCCGCACTGCATGGTAAAGTGCGTTGGAGCTGTACTTCAGTTGTTTGGCAGCATGAGCGTCATTCAGGTGAACACTGTCATCCACCACTTGAGCATCTATTATAAGTGTGGTGTGGTCCTTTATAGCAACCAGATCAGGCTTGAGCTTCTCCGAGCTAAGATTGTAGATAGGCTCGGAGCTCACT
This sequence comes from Amaurobius ferox, assembly GCA_951213105.1. Taxonomy (NCBI): domain Eukaryota; kingdom Metazoa; phylum Arthropoda; class Arachnida; order Araneae; family Amaurobiidae; genus Amaurobius; species Amaurobius ferox. The sequence continues at coordinate 23,195,414 of OX578136.1, forward strand.
TCGTACCCGTTTCTCTCCACGTTGCGCTGAAGGAAGGACACGATGTTATTGTGACTCCTTATCCTGAAGCCATGGGTACGGAAACACTGCTGAATGGTATGGTTTAGAGTCTCAACAGCGGCGCACTCGACCCGACATTCTCCTTCTTTCTCGGGTCGCCTTCTGGAGGTCCTGGATCTGGTAAGCAGCGCGTTGATTCGGATATTGATGGAATGGATGAAGTCCTTGCCGTTGAGGAACAAAATCCCGTCTGAGATCCAGGTGTTCTGACTTGGAACTGCGCTCGCTTCTCTCAGAGCAGCGGCATCAACGTTGTTATAGAGACGGCACGCCCACATCCGATGCTCTGAATGAGTGGACATCAGGCTCCCTCCACCTTGACACTTGAGTTGTTCCTTCGCGAGGAGCAGCGCCCGCCGGTATTACGAGGGCGCCAGCCCAGCTGGACCCTCGACTCCATAATGGGTTAGTATGCTCTTCAAGCTGTTGATTCTAATACGGGGAGCCATTCATCTGAGAAAGGGAATTCCAAGTCCTCCGTCACGTACCGTTGCGTGAAAATACGCGACGGGAGTGTCGTGTGGGAGATCCAGTCATTTCCTGATGTAACTCCTGATCCTGATGTCGGCCTTCTTCAGCGTTCCTATATTCATTCGATTTAAGGCCAGTTGGTGAAAGGCACCAGGCAGGAGGTGGCACCGGATAGCATATAGGCGCTGTTGGGGCTTCAACGGTTTCTTGGACAGGATTCCCATCTTCGCTTCCAGATGAGGAAGGATGTTAACCTTGGCTCTTCCAGCAGCTGTGAACTCTACCCCTAGATATTTAAACAATGGAAGCACCCCAAGGGGGAGCAGAGTTCCGTTTCCGACCTTGAATGTTCAGTCGGCAACCTTGATCTTCTTTTCTCGGCCGCTGGGAATCAGACAGATGGTAAAAGACTTCAAGATGTTAATAGTCAAGCCAAGGGTCTTTAAGCAACCACAAATCTTGCCTAGGAGAGTCTCCAGTTCTTTCCTCGTCTTAGCAAATAGCAGGACGTCGTCTGCGAAGGCAGCTACGTTGATGGTACGGCTGCCAACAGGAACTCCGATATGGTCGGGCAGACTCCGGATGAATCCATCCATCGCTTTGTTAAACAGGAGGGGTGACAAGGTATTCCCCTGTCTAACACCTCTAGTGGGTATAAATAAAGCGCTCTAATAAAGCACAATTAATAAAACGCCCCCAAATCAATCCAAATCTCTTGATCTCCCCGTAGTCGAGGAGGCTGGGGGCACGTAGCTTCGCCACTGCTTCATGCTCTAGACGATCATGTATGAAAACCGGATGACCTTGTTTCTAGACTAAAATGTAAAATATAGCAATGGAAACAAAAGAAATATTAGTCCTTTCACGTGACTCGTTTGTTCTCAGGACAATGATTGGAATTGATTTTGCCAAGTTTTACGTTGATACATGGATAAGTTAATACTTAATACGTTTAAAAAGACGTAAGTTGATGGAATGTATTAAATTATCTCAATTATATACACAACATTATTTTGTTTGTTAATAGAATTATCACGTCTTATAGGCAGTCCAGGAAATATTTTGAAAATGATGTTCGAAAAAGACAAAATATTGATAACTCAGTAAAATATATTATATAACTTTATTTTTCATTATTTTTTTTTATTAACATCAAAAATAATGATTTGCACTCCATAAAACATAATTTACTTGTGTTGTTTTTTGTTATAACAATAACGTTTTACTTATCAATTTGTCCCAGGGGGCGGAATTGGCATACTTCCATTTTGCTAACTGAAGAGTCAGTCTTTTATAGTTTTCTGATTCTAGTTCCATAAATTTTCATTTGGCGAAAACAATACAGGAAGAAATAAAGAAAAATTTCATATTTTTGAATGATAAATGTAAATTAGAATATTTTCATTAAAATATTACAACTCTTTTATATCTTACAATTCAATTTATTATACAAATTTATTCTATTTGTAACCATAGCAACAATGTTACGCTTCATATACAGAAATCGTCTGCTGGTCATTCTTCTGATCAAATTTCTGAAAATATTATTTATCAGTGATTGATATTCAGATTAATAGGTTATTATTAATTTAACTGTCGGAAAGCGCAGTTATTGGATATGAAATATTGTTTTACATACCACAATTTTAACAGAACTGGAACATGTGCGCCATTTTTATGCGTCACATTTAGTGACTTTTAGCCATTTAAGCAGCATAAAGCGTGGAAAGAAATAGTTAGTTTAAAATAAGTATAGAAATAAATATTATTCAAGGCAAATTTCAAAACTTATTCTAAGCTTGTTTCTTACCTTATTTAAACCTTACTGTAGCATCTCGGTGCATAAGTTAAGATATACTAAAAGTATAATTATCTTTACTTTTTTGTATATTTTAATCTGAAGATGAAATGGATATTTGTTGGAAAAAAAAACATTCATAGATCATAATTAGACAACTGAAGAATTGTTTCAATCAAAGAACATTTAATAACCTTGAAAATACTTCCATTCCGTATAATTTGTGTCGACGACATGCATTTTTATGTATTTCTGTCCCGCAGTGAAACACAAAATTTTAACAAAAGTAAAATATCGCATTTCCTTTTTAAATTATTCCAAAACATTTTCCCATCATTTAAAAAATATTATTCTACATATTTCAGAGTTCCTAAATAGATTTTAATGCACATTCAACTGCATATACTTCAAAACAATAAAAATGATCAATTGGTTTAATTTCTAAAGTTCGTACATATATATATATACATATATATATATATATATATATATATATATATATATATATTAAAGGATCAGCAGAATTCCGTGGGAGTCAAATTCTGTCGAAATACCGAAGTCATATTTCTCGCATGAATGCATTATCCTAATGGAAAACGATTCAATAAAAATGATGAAAATGCGATGTTGAATCTGTCCGAGTCAGACCAGGAGAGATTACGTAGTGAAAAACATCCTATGTTTTATTCTTATATTATTTTCATTCAAGGTGCACAACTGCAAACGAACAAAAATAAATAAAATAAAAATATAAATATCCAGATTTTGAACGGTTTTCGATAAATATTTCTTGGGGAGTTGTGATAAATGGGACAGATTGAAATGTAGTTGGATGAATATCTAACAGTTTTGGGAGTCCAACCGGGACTAAAAAATGAAAGAAAATGGTTGCTGTATAAAATGTCCAATTGCCTATTCATCGTATGTGCTATGGTATAAGCAGGTCCGACTTAGTTTAACTGGGGCCCTGGGTAAACATTCCTCGGGCTCCCTTCACCTTTCTACATGACATTAAATTATATGAAATTAAAAAGAAAATAATTTTTCAAAAATATAATTGTATACTAAAAAATCTGATGTGGGCAGCATATGACTTTCCCTGCAGACTCATATTCACGTTCTCTTTATTCCTTCAATTAATTCATTAATTTGAGTTTAATTGCACAAAATAACACCCATAATTTTTTAAAATTTCACTGAATTTGTACTTTTAATTTAATTTTCGTTCTCATTTGGTAACTGGACTTGTTTTCGAAGGTGACCTAGCGAAAATGCGAAAAAAAAACTAAAATATCTCAAGAACGGTTAGTCCAAGTGTATTGGGGTTGATCTTATTCTTTTGATCGTTAAACATTACGTATAAAACAAGCCTTTAATTGATATATTTCAGAAAATATAGTTTTTTATTTTAGATTTTGATGATTTTTGGGGACCATTTGTAAAAAAAAAAAAAAAAAAAAAAAAGCAGATTATTTTTTTTTTCCGAATCGAACCAAAATCTAATCAACACCAGGGAAACCTACAAGAAACTTATTTACCAAATTTTGTAAAATTTGATATTTTAGTTTTTCAACTAGAGTGGACAGGCAATTTTTGTAGGACACATCGCAAAAAAGGCGAGCTCTTTTATCACGAATCGTACCCAAAACTAATCAACATCAGGATCGCCAACAAGTGACTTACCTACCAAATTTTATGACATGTGATCCATTAGTTTTTAAGTTAGAGTGGATACATACATTGCACACACAGACAGACACATACACATACGTCACGCTAAAAATAGTTTTTTCGCATTCTAGAGGTCCCTAAACGTGTAGAACCGTCGAAAACTCGAGCTGCGATTTTCAGTATGATTCCAATACTTTCCCTATACATTACCATGTATTGCAGGGAAAGTAAAAATCTGCTGTGGGCAGCACATGACTTTCTCTGTAGACTCATATTCATGCTCTTTTTATTTCTTCAAAAATTCAATAAATCGGGTTTATTTGCATAAAATAACACCCAAGAGTATTTTATATTGCATTGAATTTGCACTTTTGTTTCAATTTTGTTTTCATTTGGTGATAGAACTTATTTTCAAAACTGGTGTGGTGAACATACGAAAAAAAAAATCTCAAGAACAGCTATAGACCTAGAGTAATAGGGTTGATATGTCTTATTATTTCATCTTCAAAAATTAAGTATAAAACAAGCATTCAGTTGATATATTTGAGCATACGTTACATTTTTATTTTAGATTTTGACGATTTTGCGAGCCATTTTGCAAAAAAGTCAGGTTCTTATTTTTCCAAATCCTACCAAAATCTAATCAGCACAGGTTAATCCACAAGTAACTTATCCACCAAATTTTGTGAAATTTGGTCTCTTAGTATTTAACTAGAGTAGGTACAGACTTTCGTACCTACTCTACGTAAGTCAGTAGGTACGAACTGCGGGCCATTTGCAAAAAAAGGCAGGTTCCTTTTTTCCGAAACCTACAAAATATAATCAGCAGCAACATAATCCGCTGAATATTGTGAAATTTGGTCTATTAGTATTTTAGCTACAGTAGATACAGGTATTTACTGCGAGCCATTTCGCAAGAAAAGGCGGATTCTTTTTTTTCGAATCGTACCCAAAACTAATCAGCACCAGGGTACCCCACAAGTGACTTATCTACAAAATTTTATAAAATTCGGTCAATTAATTAATTTTTGAATTAGAGTAGTTACATACATTGTTCAGACGGACACACAGATATACAGCCACACAGATATACAGCCACACAGACATTCAGTCACACACACACACACTGACGTCACGCTAAAAATAGTGTTTTCGTATTCTAGAAGTCTTCAAGCGTGTAGATTCGTCGAAAACTTGAGTTGCGATTTTCGACATGATTCCAATACTTTCCCTATGCATTACCATGTATTGCAGGGGAAGTGAAAATCTGATGTGGGCAGCACATGACTTTCGCTGCAGACTCATATTCACGTTTTCTTTATTTCTTTAATAATTCATTAAATGGAGTTTAATTGCACAAAATAACAGACATAATTATTTTAAATTACACTGAATTTGCAAGTTTAATTCAATTTTCATTTTCATTTGGTAATTGGGCTTATTTTCAAAGGTAGCGTAACGAAAATGCGGAAAACTAAAATATCTCGAGAACGGCAAGTTCTAGAGTAATAGGATTGGTCTTATTCTTTTCATAGTAAAAAATTAGGAAGACAACAAGCTTTTAATTGATACATTTGAGCAAATGTTATCTTTTATTTTAGATTTTTGGGGGGTTATTTCGCAAAAACGGCAGATTTCTTTTTTCTCGAATTATTCCGAAATCTAATTAGCACCAGGGTAATCCACAAGTGATTTATCCACCAAATATTGCGAAATTTGGTCTATTAGTTTTTTAGTTACAGTGGATAGAGGCTTTTTTACGGGCCATTTTTAAAAAAAGACAGGTTCTTTTATCCCGATTTATACTAAATCTAATCAGCACCAAGATCACCCACAAATGACCTAAAATTTAGTGAAATTCGGTCCATTAGTTTTTGAGTTAGAGTGGATACATACATTGCACAGACAGATAGACACACACGCACGCGCACACACACACACACACACACACACACACACACACACACACACACACACACACACACACACACACACACACACACACACACACACACACACACACACACACACACACACACTTCACGCTAAAAATAGTTTTTTCGTCTTCTAGAGTTCCCAAAACGGGTAGATCTGTCAAAACCTCAAGTTGTAATTTTAACATGACTCCAATACTTTCTCTATACATTACCATTTATTGAAGGGAAAGTTGTATACTACTTATGTAATAAATATATGTACGTTTATAGATTTGAATATATTAAATTATTGCTACTTAGTTAATAGAAAATATACCAATTATGATATATAAAACGTATAGGGTTTTATTTAAAAACACTTTTGTAAAATTGCACTCTGTAGCAATCAGAACGTGGCTGTAATGGCAGGCCAAATAGCGAGAATTTCTAAAGAAATTATTGTATAGCTTTGGATTTGGTAAATTGACGCTTGTACCTTCATATCAAATAAATTAATTTTAGTGTATAAAACGAATAAGGTTCCATTTTAAAATATCTCAGAATCTCTAATTTGTAGCAATGAAAATGCGACAAATATCGCTCGTTAAAGTATAGAGACTTCATGCGGTTTCTTATTAAATACATACTAATTGGCAGACGATGTGATTCTGACAGATAATGCTCATATGGTTGGCCGGCCAGAGATCTTGCGGATATTCTCTGTAGAACTAGTTAACACTGTCAAGTATTACATCATCGCTAAGGTCACATCTGAATATTAATACCATAAAAGAGTGGCAACAGCAGTGGAATGAAAGTGAGAAAGGAAGAGAAACATTCAACTATTTTCCCAGAGTATCTCAAGAGCAACTGATTTGCAGCAGAGAATTGGTACAGTTTTTCTCAGGGCATGGCTGTTTCCCAACCTATCTTTACAAAATCCAAAAGAAAGACACCGAAAACTGTATATGTGGTAAAATAGGATCTCCGAAACATTTTGTATTTGATTGCGAACTTACAAAGAACTATCACCTTAAAAGGCCCAGTAGACAACATATGCCAATATTTGCCGAAAACCTTCTGGGTAATAGCTGGGCTAAACAGAGAATAAAAACTATAATTCAATTCCTAGAGGAAAACGAACATATCCTGTGAATTATTACTGGTAACCACCACACATTAGCTCACTGTTTATTGCATATTTATCTATAGTACTTCTAAATCTTTTTATAATTACTGCAATCAAATGAATTTTAAATTCACATTTGGTTTAATCATTGTATGTATCAATATAGTATTGAAAGCCATGGTAATCTCTGAGATTTGTATGTAAATGTTGTATATATAGTTTTGTATGTATGTTTGCATAAGTAGTTTTGTATATATATATATTGTATGATCTATCTTTGTATATCTATCTATTATATATCTTGGAAAATTATTCGTTTGATTTTGTATATGTAACAACCAATTTTAGAAATATTTTTATATATATAGTTGCTAACCAATTTTAGAAATATTTTTATATATATAGTTGCTGCCATTTGAAACAGTTCTGCACATAAGAATTTATGGATGTGAAATATTTGTGAAATACTATCTGTATCTAGTATAGACAAGCATATTGTATATAATTGTTTATCAATTTTATCTTGTCATAAAGTTTTAATTTCTGGTTTTGGCAGATATTCCTCCACCATAGGCTGTAATTACTGCAAACCTTCGGGTCGGTGCCTATAGGTGGTTAATCTGTTAATCTGTCAAGTATTACATCATTCTCTCTTTAATCTCTTCTTGATGTCTGTCTCTGATCCACTGTTGTCAACACCGAGTAACTACCATATCGCTCCAAGATGGCGACTGACACGTTTGTGGGACCAACCAGGTCTTCTTTGGCCTATGAAGCGACCTCTTTCTAAATCCGACAATTGTTAGTAATGCCGTCGAGTACGTCTCAAAGGCATTTTGTATACAACTTGCAGCATCAAGCAGAAAATACAGTTTCAATAGCTCGTGACTGGTTGTTTTAAATGTTACACGATGCGTCGCTCTCATGCGCGTTTCACGAGCCCTGTAGCATCATTGGCGCTGACAGTTTGATTATTTGCATAACTTTTTAAACGATATTTGCATGCTGAGTTTCGCGGTTGTAGCTTAGTTTCTTTTAAGAGTGCATATATTTTTTTGCACCAGTGTATTTCAATTTTAAATCTTTGTTTTCTCGGACTCGTAAATGGTAAAGCGAATGTTTATTTAAATACTTACTACGCGTGTTCTACACGTAGGACACAAAGCGTTTAATCTTTCATGGACACTGAATGGCCTAAAATAAATGGGCTGTGATTGGTTAGTTAACTCCCAATACTTTGTGGTTCAAGGCTTATTTCGACTATAACAATGATTCTTACTTGGAACAATAATTAAAAGTAAGTTTTCAACAATACGTTTTAACAAGCTTTTATTTAGCAATAATGCATATGTGAAGTTCTTTATTGAAATAATTCATTTTCTAAATAATTATTCATGACAGTACAGTTACCCGTGTTTTGAATGGGTGGCCTATTCTCCTGCTTAACCAAGGTGACCTATTTTCCGGATTAACCACATTGGCAAAAAATGTGAAAAAGTATTTTGCAGTTATAAGTCATACCAAGTTTGGATATGCAACGTCAAAGTCCGCTATCGTCCATTGAGATGATCGGTCTTGAACAAAACATCACAAAAATAACTTTCAAAATAGTGAAGAAACAGTATAATGCTAAGTATCTCATGCACCTGGATAATTTTGAGGAGATATGATCAATGCAGCATAAAGGCACAGGAAAATCTAGGGCACTGAAGATAAAATGGAGGATTTGGACAAAAGCAGGAGAGTTATTCCTATGGCGCACTTTGGAAGATGACAATGTCTTGCCTGTCATAGATCAGTCTCACGTATCAGGATGGGATATTTCCATAATGCCATGTTATAACAAAACTTTGAGTTGGTATTTTGTATATCCGTCTTTCCTGAGACAAAAATGATTCCACGTGACGAAAAAAAGGATAGAAGATGTGTTGAAAGGCCTCTGCTACATACATGAACAGGGACTTTGCTACCTATACCTGCGCCCAATAAATGTTCATATCTCGAAGTCCAAAGCCATCTTAGGAGATCTATCCTACGCAGATGAAGCAAAATGTCCAGTCAGGAAGTGAATATTTTTCAACTATGTATTATATATGCGTAAACGGGACTGGATTAGTCAATAGGTACTCTAAGCGGCCATTTAGGGTATCATCAAAGTAGGAGTGCTAAATGTAAGGCCAGAATAATGGTATCACATTTAAATATTTATAAAAGAAATAAACACATTTAAATTCACGTATTTTCTTTATTATACAAATATGGTATATTTAAGCTAATATTATCGCATATTCAAAATAATCGTTTGCAACAAGCGTCTTGCTGAGATTTTCCACACTTTCATAGATTCATCTGGACATACTTTTACATTTTATAAATTTTAGACATAAATGGCTCATTACCACTAAGACATAACTGCTCAATGTATGCTAAAATATGAACAGTAAAGACATTTTATATAACCCGGTAAAGACATTTTATATAACACGTTGGAATATAAAGACATTTTATATTACAACAAATTGACTCGTACCTTCCAATTTTTTTTAATTCATACATAGACTAATATAAGTATTAATAATTAATCATGACATAATCATAAAGAGTATTGCTACATTTATGTACGTGGTATAGCACGTTGATAAATATATAATTACACTTAAATCGTGTAGCATATTGTAATTCTCTCAAGTCAACATCATTACATTCATTTCTGCTGATTTTCTTTGACATATCCCATTCTGATCACCCAAAATTTATTATATTATTCAGTAAAAAATGTATTATTGTATTGTTAAATTGATTTTATAGATGTTGGTTTGAAAATAAGAAAACAGTATTGAATACAAAGCATATATCCAACGTAAACAAAGCATATATCCAAAAAAGCATATATCCAATGAAAACAAAGCATATATCCACAGCGCGCTGGAGTTGCACTCGGTAGGCCCGGGTTCGATTCCAGCCACTGCCAAAACTGCCGCCCTGTTCACGCGGAGTACGATCACGTTAAACATGTGGGTCCATAAGTCCTTCCGAGAGGTTGGTGGTAGGGGAAGGAGGGTACGGTCCCTGTGGATACCTCCCCTACTGGGTTCCGGTCTAAATTGGGTGGCACTTCCCGGCCGTCCAAACAGTTATCTTACACCATTCTGGCAGGTCGGACGGTCTGGGTATCAACAACAACAACAACCTTAGAAATCAGCTGAGCAGTAATGTTCATATTAAAATTTATATTCGACGTGGACACTGATATTTGCTACACAGATGTTATTTGGGCGTTCTGGTTCTGAGTTTTTCGGCACATTTGCGAATATTATTCTCCTTAGAATATATCCACTATGAAATATTTATTCATAAAAAATGCTTAGAAAACTAAAACGATAAATTCCAGGATAATCTCTCGCGACCCGGTATAATGGATAACATGTTCCGGTACCGGGTCACGGTTGAGAAACACTGGCTTAATCGATATTTCCACATGTATAAAACTATAAGGATACATTAAACGTATGAGTATGCGTTTTGGGTTGTGTAATAGAAATTGCAATGCTCTGCACAAAACGATACGACTTTGTTTTTAATCAATTTTTATAAACTTTTTGATATATTTTATGTTCGGTTATATCTGTTAGGTGATACGATATAACATGTCACTTATTTATATTGATTAGTTTTTTCAGGCAATTGCATTGTTGGTTTAAGATTTTTCTCTATTTCAGAAATTACATCACCGTCAATTTTAATGTCTTCAAATTTAATAAATCGCGGTAAAGTTTCAAGTTTCGGATTTATACCTCTTAATAACACATTAGCAGGAAATAATTATTTCAGTTTATCCACCGTTCCTTAAATTGAGCCATCTTCATCTCACTCACTTCTTCAGGATTTGCTGCCATTTCACACATTACTGTCTCTCCAGCTCCCATAGAGTTAGATACCATCCGTTTGGATCTGTCTTTCGAGAGGATGTTCAATGTACAAAGTTGTTACATGCAGTTTTCGGCGGTTTCCCAGTTGGTTTGCCATTTGTATTTTCTCTTAGAAGTTTCGGCACAATAGCTTCAACTAAAAAGTTGATTTTTGGCATCATGTTGGGTTTGGGGGGGGGGGGGGTTGCATCAAGAAATAAAAATGCGAAGGTATGTTTTCAAATCCACTACTAGAGGAACAACTCTGAACATTTACACTGAATATGAAAGTTTCATTCTGCTTCTAAAACCGGTCAACACCGTCATTATTTTTGTCTTGGCTGCTTACTAATGCATTTATTTCAGCTATGGGAATTGTTGCCGCTTATTGAGGAAATATTTTATAAAAACGTTGACATTCTGATTCCATTAGAAAACATATTTTTATCGGTATTTAATTTATTTGCAAATGACATTTTTTTTATCCTGTTGCAGTAACTTTAAATTTTCGCATTAAATACACGAGAGTTTCTTGCGTCTGTGTGTGTAGATAGATTGTTTTAATGAATTGTTAAAAGAATTTCACTTAATGACTTGAGATATACTTCTTTATCAATTAATGAAGAAATTTATAATGATTTTCTTAAAAAATTAGAAGAATCATCAGCTTATTATTATATTTTTTTAAATTATTAATTCACCCTTCCTTATGACTCTATCTAAATTTTAATGAATTGTTTAGGTCAAATTATTAGAAATAGTAAATTATTACTAACGTATTCGTTTAGAAGAATATTAAATAAAGATTTATTTTTAAGAAAAGACGAGAATTTAAATTTTTAAAAGAATATTATATTTATAAAATTATTGTTTCAAGATTCATTTAGAACAATATTAATTTGAATTGTGTAAGTTTTATTATCAAATTTAGTAGAGAATTACAATGATTTATTTAGAAGAATATTAGATTTATTAGTTTATTATTATTAAATTTTATGTAAAAGGTCATAAAATTTTTTAGTAACAAAAGAAAATAATTTTAATAAGTTTTTAAGAAAATTTTAAATCAACTCATCGCAGAGCTTCATTATTAAAACTTATTCAAATTCTATCAGCATCAACTACATTCTGTTTGCTACATTTCAAAAGAATTAAAGCAAAGAAAACAAGAAAGATCAATCATGCATAAAGCATTGATTATGAAACACATTCCAACTTCAATGCAATTTCATATAAACATCTCGTTCGTAATTTCATATAAACTCTCGTCGATACATTCCTCGTTAATATTTTTAAAATTATCACAATACTACATTAAATTATTATATTTGAAAACTTAAAACTTCATCGAAAAAAATTAATTTCATTCAAATGACGGCATTGAAATATAAATTGCCTGGTTTAAACATCTCTAAAATGCGATACATTCCCCCGTAATATTTTTAAAATTATTATAATGCTACAATAATTTATTATATTTGAAAATTTCATCGAAAACAAGTGAACTTTATTCAAATGAAGTCATCGAAATATAAATCGTAAATATAAATCGTATATAAAAGCAGCATTGCATTCATAAACATTTTTCCATTCTTTTCATTCATCACAATGCTAAAATAATTTACTTTATTTAAAAACTTAAAACCATGGAGGTACAAGTAATTTAACTCTATGCTTAAAACTTCATCGATAAAATCTTCTCTGTGTAAAATCAATGAATATTTCATTCATATCAACTATATTGCAGACTCCATGAGTTAAATAATTTTGCGTTAAAGAAATGCAGCAATTCTTATACAACGCATTCATTCTACATCTTTTGGTGCTTACATTCTCCATAAGTAAAAATTAGGCTTCGTTGTAGAAATAATCAAAGTTTGATGATCATATAAACTGAAATATATTGTAATTGCGTTGTTTCAGTATGTAGGTGCACAGAATTTAAGCAAAAATAAAGTGGTTTTAGGACGGATACAACACTAAATATGAATTAAAAAGATTGGATGCCATATTTTATTTTGCAGTGGGTTACATGATCTCTTCATATAATTATCACGTGATCTCTTCATATAAAGGGTGTAATTATTATTTTAATTTTTATTTAAAAAACTACTGGATATATTTTTCTGAATTTTTTTTATATGGGATAATTTGAATATTTCCTAAAACTTTCGAATCAATTTGTGAATTTAAAATTCGCTTAAAAATTGTTTGAAAAATTAGGTCCCATAGGATTCAATGTATTTCATTTTTTTAACCCGAGTTTAATCCAAAACTAATTGGGTGATATTATTCATTTGTATTCCCATAGGCCGTCTGAATAACATACTAAAATTTCATTTTGATAAAGTCATTTTGACGGCAGGTATCGTGCTAACAGACATACATACAGAATAAACAAAGTCATAAACAATATTCAACTATGTTGCAAAGTGTTAACAAGAAAGATCAATCATACTTAAAGCATTGATTATGAAGCACTTTCCAACTTCAATGCAATTTTATTTAAACATCTCTAAAATGCAATACATTCCTAAGTAATATTTAAAACTTATCACAATACTGCATTAATTTATTATATTTGAAAACTTAAACCTTCATCGAAAAAAATGAACTTCATTTAAATGACGGCATTGAAATATAAATTGCCTGGTTTAAACATATCTAAAATGTGATATATTCCTCGGTAATAATTTTAAAATTATCATAATACTACGATAATTTATTGTATTTGAAAACTTCATCGAAAACAACAGAAATTCATTCAAATGACGTCATAGAAAAAATAACACGCCTGGCTCTCTCTATAAAAGCAGCATTTCATTCATAAATAATTTCTCATTCATGTCACTCATCACAATACTATAATAATTTATTTTACTTGAAAATTAAGACCAGCTACAAGTAATGGAGCTACAAGTAATTAAACTCTATGCGTAAAACTTCATCGAAAAAAATCGTCCTTCTGTTTGTAAAATCAATGAATATTTCATTCATATCAGCTACGCAGGCTCCATGAACTTAATGATTTTGTGTTAAAGAAATACAGAAATTGCAATACAACTTATTCTACATATTTTGCTGTTTACGTTTTACATAGGTGAAAAATAGGTTTCGTTGTAGAAATAATCAAATTTGGATGAGCATTTAAACTCAAATATATTGTAATTACGTTGTTTCAGTATGTAGATGCACAGAATTTAAGCGAAAATAAAGTGGTTTTAAGACGGATACAACACTCAATATGAATTAAAAAAACTTTAAAAATTACGATTTTGAGACAAGATGGATGCCACATATCATTTTGAAGTGGGTCACGTGATTTTTTCATATCATGGTCACGTGATCGCTTCATATAAGAGGTGTTATTACTATTTTAATTTTTATTTAAAAAACTACTGAATATATTTCACTGAATTTTTTTTATATATTTTATGGAACAATTTGAATATTACCTAAAATTTTCGAAGCAATTTGTGAATTTTAAATTCGCTAAAAAAATGTTTGAAAAATTAGGTCCCATAGGGCTCAATGTATTTCATTTTTTCAACCCGGGTTCAATCCAAAACTAATTGGGTGATATTATTCATTTATATTCCCTTAGATCCTACAGACCGTCCGAACAACATACTGAAATTTCATTTTGATTAAGTCATTTTTACGGCAGTTATCGTGCTAACGGACAGACAGACAGAATGAACAAAGTCATAAACATGTTTCAACTTTGTTGTAAAGTGTTAAAAATCGATATTATACATTTCACTCTTCGCAGCCACTTAGCACATACAACACAACATTAAATAAACTTGAAAAAAGATGAAAAAAAGGTCTCTAAACTTTGTATCAATCTATCAAATTCCAAAATCAACACGTGGTTGTATCCAAAAATCCAAAATCAAAGTGGCTGGTTAATCAAAATACGTTTGAAACGAACGAGAATCTTAGCAGAAGCAAGTTAATAAAAGGGGGTTGCCAGAGTTACCAAAGAGACGCCAAGGTGCAATATAGCACTCTACTTATTGCCGATTTGAAAGGACAAAGGGGAAAAAAAGGAAAAAAGACCGTACCTGTCTTTGGGATTGAATCAAACGCAGAATTACAAACGCAGGGTCACACACAAGTGACCTACCAAGTTTTATGGAATTTGGTCTATTAGTTTTTGAGTTACAGTGGACATATACATTGCATAGACAAAAAAAAACACACACAGACGTCACGCTAATAATAATTTTTTCCGTATTCTATAGGTTTCGAAACGTGTAGATCAGTCGAAAACTCGAGTTGAGATTTTCGGCATGAGTCCAATAGTTTTCCTTTACATTACCATGTATTGCAGGGAAAGTAAAAAGGTATGCAAAATGAAATTTTTGTATTAGAGTGGACGCATACAGTGCACAGACAGACAACACAGATGTCAAGCAATAAATAGTTTTTTTCGTGTTCTAGAGCTCTCAAAACGTGTAGATCTGTCGAAAACTCGAGTTGCGATTTTCGGCATGATTCCAATGCTCTCCCTTACTATGTATTGCAGGGAAAGTAAAAAAAACTGATGTGAGCAGCACATCACTTTCTCTGCAGACTTATATTCACGTTCTCTTTATTTTAATTACATTTAAGTCACTTTTAATTCAATTTTCGATCTCGTTTAGTAATTGGACTTATTTTCAAAGTTAGCGTAGAGAAAATACGAAAATACTAAAATATATCGAGAACGGCTACGTACATTGCACAGACACACAGACTCACAGACACACAGACTCACAGATACACAGACTCACAGACAGACACACACACACAGACGTCACACTAAAAAATAATGTTTTCGTGTTCCAGATGTCCCGAAACGTGTAGATCCATAGAAAACTCGAGTTGCGATTTTCGACATGATTCCAATACTTTCCCCATACTTACATGTACTGCAGGGAAAGTAATACTGTTATGATACTTCCAACAGAGCCCCGCGTTTTCAAAGGAGTGAGGTAAATAGGTTCCTTAATAATTGCGGGACTCCAGCATTTGCCTACAGAAAAAACGACCCTTTTGAGAATACTATCTTTTTGTTTGTGAATTGGTTAAACATTTAAAACTCGCCGATTTTTTGCGGTAACACAGCAGGCATATTTGTTGTTAACCATAGCTGCTAAAAATTAACCCCTAAAAAGTAACCGATAAAAAATTAACCTCTAGCTGCAAGCACATTAGATGCTAAATATTGATACGTGTTTTAAATATGGATTAAAATAAATTTATAATATTTTACAAATATTTTAGAAATGTCAATTACAATTAAAAACATGCGAAAACGGCCTCGTTAAAAGTAACACTAAAATGTAGGTAATTTATGTTAGAACTTTATTAAGAAATGCTATAAATTTGAGATAATTAAATTTGTTTAAAATATTTTATTTAAAAGCGAGTTGCGTTCATGAGTTACAAAGTGATTTCATTGCCAAAACCGGCTCGCTACGTAACTGGACAGCTCTGCAGAAGTACAAACTTATACGGTGTGCAATATATATGTTACTGTGAAAGACCGAAATTGGAGAATGTCGACTTTCACCGGTGAATGTCAACACATACCAAATACGTCGGTGAAAGACCGAATATTTGATTGTGCATTCGGACCATCACCGGTGTATGTCGACAAGCACAGATTTGTACCATTAAAACCAGGAGAAACGAATATACAGTATTATGTTACCAATGATGACTTGTTCAGTATACTATTTGAAACTCACACCAGAATAGTCCACGGAGGAAGAACACGTATGCTTAAAGATTTGCAAGTTAAATACAAAAATATTACACATGAAGTTGCAATGTTGTATTTAAATTTATGTACACAATGTCAAATGAAACATAGTGCACCTAAGAAAGGTATTGTTGTGAAAACAATGGTCAGTTATGAGTTAAACTCAAGATGTCAAGTTGATCTGATAGACCTGCAGTCACACAGGGATGGTGAATATAAGTTCATAATGGTGTATCAAGATCATGTAACTGAGTTTGTCCAGCTACGACCATTGAAAACTAAGACAGCTGAAGAAGTAGCGTATCACCTTCAAATATTTTTAACATTTGGTGCTCCAGCTATATTGCATTCAGATAATGGTAGGGAATTCAGCAATCAAGTCATATCTGAACTATGCGCTATGTGGAAATATGTTAAGATAGTTCATGGAAAGCCTCGTCATAGTCAAACACAAGGCTCAGTTGAAAGGACTAATCAGGATATACAGAATATGTTAACTGCATGGGTGAACGATAACGATACAAATAAATGGTCAGATGGTTTGCCCTTTGTTCAGTTTGCCAAGAACACAACATACCACGAAGGACTACGCCAAAGTCCTTATGAAGCTATGTTTGGCATTAAACCAAAAAGAGGCATAGCATCGTCTTTTTTGCCTGGCGAACAAATTGCAAATATTGAAACCGAAGAACAACTCGAAAAATTGCTAATACTTTTGAAACGAAAGAACAGCTTGAAGAAACTTAATACTTTTGAAGAAAATTTGAGCAATGGCCATACCGAAAACCATATTCCAAAGAGAAATATTGAAGAGGACCTGCAACCTACCACGTCTTCATATCAAGCCCTGACTGAACAGCACGAGTTTATTTCTATAAAAAGATCGGCCGCGAAAGAGAATCTCCTACTTCAAGCAACGGAAATGTTACGAACCTCAAAAAAAATTTCCTCCTGCTCAAATTGGTGATACCGTACGAATACAAGTCCCTGATGTCGACCGTGGTCGTACAGATGGCCGAAATGTGTTGGCCGTTGTTGTTGGAATAGAAGACTCTGACTTTTATAAACTAGCAAATAAAAATGGTACCCTCAAGCAGCTTTATACTCGTAATCAGTTCGTAATTTGTAAAGAAAAGTTACTTTCCATAGATGAGATTTCTTCTCAAGAAATGTCTCTGAGAGAAGCAGCTGCAGCTAATTCGAGAAGTGGAGGGCAAGGCTATACACGCTGTCATTGCAAAAGGAAGTGTTCCACAACTAAATGCAGTTGTAAAAGCAAGGGACTCTTGTGCAATTCAAAGTGTCATAAAAGTTTAAGTTGTTGCAATAAATAAGATTTCAGTCACATAATTAAGTAAGTTTTTTATTGGTATTATTTTCTTTTCTCATTTAGACTGTAATGTTTGTTTTAAGTTTAACAGTCTATTTACATGTGCTGTTACTTAAGCTTTCTCCTATTTTGACATATACTGTATAAATGCAAAGTTCTTTATTGACTAAACTTAAAACTAAAATCTTAATGCTTAACATTTATCCAAGTACAACTGCTGTCATTATTAAGAAGGCAAGTAATATCGAGCATCCCTTCTTCTTCTCTCGCTAGAATCTAAAGCTACATGTCCAAAAAAACAAATCCGGGCTGCTCTTTAAATCTACCACGGCATTTAAATTCTCCGGGGTTAGTCCCGCAGTTAAAACTCCGCTACAGAGTGACGAACCCCTCTCCTCACCGTGATTGGTCACTCCTCTCAGCAAGCGAGGCGAAAAAGTTACGTCACCCTTGTGACGTGTTATCGCGCCTGAAACACGGAGAAGAAAATGCAAACCTACGACATATTCAACATTCACCATTAGTGCATGGTGAATGTCGACATTTGCCGGTGTAAGTGAGAAATAAGGATATTTGGCAAATATTTTGGACAATACACCAAGCGACTATGTGAATGTTGACATTCACCGGTGAATGTCGACATTCTCCAAATTTCGGTCTTTCACGGTAACATATACACTATTTAAAGTTCTTTATAAAATAGCGGTAAATTGCTATAAATTAATATTGGTGAAATGTTAAGCAACTCTGCACATTGGAGTTTTCATATCTTGCAACTCCAAAGTTTCTTCTTAACCAGCCGATGTGTCAGAATTCGAAGTTTTTTGTTATTGAAGTTGCATTTTTTAATTGATTGCCATCTTAATCAGGGCAACTTTCTCGATTGATAATTCTGTTTTGACGCTTCTACGATTAAACGAAATAATTCATTATATATGATATACTTTTAAAATATTATCGATATATATCACAATACGCAAAAAATATTCATTTTTAACTTTTCGCAATCTCAAAGTCTGTGCGGATATAGAATAATAATGTTATCAGTTTTGGGCTTAACCAAGGATTGTCCAAATGGTTGTCGTCGAAAAAATTATATCTATGGCCTGTTAAACTAAAAACAAAATAAAATAAAATTTAGACTTAAAATAGCCGAATTAGTGACATTTTAAAATTCATACCGATAATTTTATCAACACTTTTCAATATGTTGAAAGTGGTTATGACTTTGGTCATTCTGCCTGTCCGTTTGCATGATAACTTCCGTAAAATGAATTTATCAAAATGAAATGTTATTATGTTGTTGAGACTGTCTGTGGGACATATGGGAATGAAAATGAATAATATCACCCAATTAGTTTAGGATTTAACTCGGGTTGAAAAAATGAAATACATTCAATCCTGTGAGACTTCATTTTTCAAACATTTTTTAAACAAAGTTAAAATTAACAAATTGCTTCGAAAATTTTAAGAAATATTCAAATTATCATATATAATGTATAAAAATATTTTTAGCAAAATATGTTGGGTAGTTTTTATATAAAAATTGAAATAAAAATTACCTCCATGATATATGACTAATTGCAAAAAAAAAAAATGGCATCCATTTTTTCCAGCTGTGTAAAGTTCGGGATGTTTTTTATCGCTTAAATGTATAGCATCCGTCATAAAACCGCTTTATTTTTGCGTGTTATCTGTGTATCTAAATTGTGTGCCATAAGAGTTAACAATATTTTTTATTTTAAATACTCACTAAACTTTGATTATTTCTACAACGAAGCCTAATTTTAATGTATGAGGAATGTAAACAAATCACGCGAATATAAGTCGAGTCGTATAGGAATTGTTGAATTTTTTTACGCAAAATAAATTAGCTATGGAGTTTGAAATGCAAGTGATATCATTGGAATATTCATTGATTTTACATAGAGAGTCAGATGATTCATATTTTGATGACGTAATTTGATAAAGTTTATTGTGTGTCACTGGCATTATTTTTTCGATGAAGTTTTAAGTTTTCAAGTATAATAAGTGTCAGTAGGACTGTGATAATTTAAAAAATAACACCACTGAATGTATTATACTTTAGAGATGTTTAAATAAAATTGCATTTCAGTTGGAAAGTGTTTCTTAAGCAATGTTTATGCATGATTGATCTTTCTAGTTTACCCTAAAATTCATCTTGTTCCTTTTTCTGACATCTTGTCGTATAACTCATGTCTTCCTTTCCATTCGGCTATTTTTCGTCCTCTGATTCAATTTTGTCATGAATTTAAGTTTAATCCTGCCCATTGTATTGTTACCTCTCTATTTCGTCGCATTCGTTCTGATGAATATGAGGATATGAGTAATTTAATCCTGCCCATTGTATTGTTACCTCTCTATTTCGTCGCATTCGTTCTGATGAATATGAGGATATGAGTAATTTAATCCTGCCCATTGTATTGTTACCTCTCTATTTCGTCGCATTCGTTCTGATGAATATGAGGATATGAGTAATTTAATCCTGCCCATTGTATTGTTACCTCTCTATTTCGTCGCATTCGTTCTGATGAATATGAGGATATGAGTAATTTAATCCTGCCCATTGTATTGTTACCTCTCTATTTCGTCGCATTCGTTCTGCTGAATATGAGGATATGAGTAATTTAATCCTGCCCATTGTATTGTTACCTCTCTATTTCGTCGCATTCGTTCTGATGAATATGAGGATATGAGTAATTTAATCCTGCCCATTGTATTGTTACCTCTCTATTTCGTCGCATTCGTTCTGATGAATATGAGGATATGAGTAATTTAATTCTGCCCATTGTATTGTTACCTCTCTATTTCGTCGCATTCGTTCTGATGAATATGAGGATATGAGTAATTTAATCCTGCCTATTGTATTGTTACCTCTCTATTTCGTCGCATTCGTTCTGATGAATATGAGGATATGAGTAATTTAATCCTGCCCATTGTATTGTTACCTCTCTATTTCGTCGCATTCGTTCTGATGAATATGAGGATATGAGTAATTTAATCCTGCCCATTGTATTGTTACCTCTCTATTTCGTCGCATTCGTTCTGATGAATATGAGGATATGAGTAATTTAATCCTGCCCATTGTATTGTTACCTCTCTATTTCGTCGCATTCGTTCTGATGAATATGAGGATATGAGTAATTTAATCCTGCCCATTGTATTGTTACCTCTCTATTTCGTCGCATTCGTTCTGATGAATATGAGGATATGAGTAATTTAATCCTGCCCATTGTATTGTTACCTCTCTATTTCGTCGCATTCGTTCTGATGAATATGAGGATATGAGTAATTTAATTCTGCCCATTGTATTGTTACCTCTCTATTTCGTCGCATTCGTTCTGATGAATATGAGGATATGAGTAATTTAATCCTGCCCATTGTATTGTTACCTCTCTATTTCGTCGCATTCGTTCTGATGAATATGAGGATATGAGTAATTTAATCCTGCCCATTGTATTGTTACCTCTCTATTTCGTCGCATTCGTTCTGATGAATATGAGGATATGAGTAATTTAATCCTGCCCATTGTATTGTTACCTCTCTATTTCGTCGCATTCGTTCTGATGAATATGAGGATATGAGTAATTTAATTCTGCCCATTGTATTGTTACCTCTCTATTTCGTCGCATTCGTTCTGATGAATATGAGGATATGAGTAATTTAATCCTGCCCATTGTATTGTTACCTCTCTATTTCGTCGCATTCGTTCTGATGAATATGAGGATATGAGTAATTTAATCCTGCCCATTGTATTGTTACCTCTCTATTTCGTCGCATTCGTTCTGATGAATATGAGGATATGAGTAATTTAATCCTGCCCATTGTATTGTTACCTCTCTATTTCGTCGCATTCGTTCTGATGAATATGAGGATATGAGTAATTTAATTCTGCCCATTGTATTGTTACCTCTCTATTTCGTCGCATTCGTTCTGATGAATATGAGGATATGAGTAATTTAATCCTGCCCATTGTATTGTTACCTCTCTATTTCGTCGCATTCGTTCTGATGAATATGAGGATATGAGTAATTTAATCCTGCCCATTGTATTGTTACCTCTCTATTTCGTCGCATTCGTTCTGATGAATATGAGGATATGAGTAATTTAATCCTGCCCATTGTATTGTTACCTCTCTATTTCGTCGCATTCGTTCTGATGAATATGAGGATATGAGTAATTTAATTCTGCCCATTGTATTGTTACCTCTCTATTTCGTCGCATTCGTTCTGATGAATATGAGGATATGAGTAATTTAATCCTGCCCATTGTATTGTTACCTCTCTATTTCGTCGCATTCGTTCTGATGAATATGAGGATATGAGTAATTTAATCCTGCCCATTGTATTGTTACCTCTCTATTTCGTCGCATTCGTTCTGATGAATATGAGGATATGAGTAATTTAATTCTGCCCATTGTATTGTTACCTCTCTATTTCGTCGCATTCGTTCTGATGAATATGAGGATATGAGTAATTTAATCCTGCCCATTGTATTGTTACCTCTCTATTTCGTCGCATTCGTTCTGATGAATATGAGGATATGAGTAATTTAATCCTGCCCATTGTATTGTTACCTCTCTATTTCGTCGCATTCGTTCTGATGAATATGAGGATATGAGTAATTTCATGTGTCAGGCTGGGTTGTATATTGACCCACTGTTATCTCATGAAAATAAATATAAGTTCTATATTGGTAATACTAAGGGTACCGTCGGTACTCATTTATCTGAGCAAGCTCGCGACATTAAAAAAAATTGATGTGGACAGCACACGACTTTCCCTGCAGACTCAAATTAATTTTCTGTTTATTTTAATACTTCATTAAATACAGTGTTTATTTGCATTAAATAACACGCTTAATTAATTGAAATTACAATGAATTTACGCTTTTAATTCAGCTTTTGTTTTCATTTGGCAACTGGACTTATTCTCAAAACCGGCGTAGCAAAAAGGTGAAAAAACTAAAATATCTCGAGAACGGCTAGTCCTAGAATAATGGGGTTGGTCTTATTCTTTTCGTCGTCAAAAATTACATATAAAACAACTTGCATTTAATTAATGCATTTGAGCACACATAGTCTTTCATTTTCAATTTTGACAATTTTTGAGGGCCATTTTGCATAACAAGTAGGTCCCTTTTTACGGATCGTACCAAAATCTAATCAGCACCAGAGTAACGAACAAGTGACATATCTACCAAATTTTGTGGAATTTAGTTAATTATTTTTCCAATTAGAGCAGATCGAGGCAATTTTTGAGGGCCATTTCGCAAATAAAGGTAGGTTCTTTTATCCCGAATTGTACCAAAATCTAATCAGAACCAGAGTCACACACCTATCATATTTTATGAAATTCGCTCCATTACTTTTTGAGTTAGAGTGGATACATACATTGCACAGACACACAGACGGACAGTCAGACAGACACCCACACACACAGTCGTCACGCTAAATGTAGTTTCTTCGTATTATTGAGGTTCCAAAACGTGTAGATTAATCAAGAAAGCGAGTTACGATTTTTGGTATGATTCCAATACTTTCCCTATACATTACCATGTATTGCAGAGAAAGTAAAAAGCTGATGTGGACAGCACATGACTTTCGCTGCAGACTCATATTCACATTCTCTTTATTTCTTCAATAATTCATTATATTTAGTTTAATGGCACAAAATAACACCTATCATTATTTAAAATGACACTGAAAGTGCACTTTTAATTCAGTTTTTGTTCTCATTTGGTAACTTAACTTATTTGCCAAGGTGACGTAGTAAAAATACAAAAAATCTAAACTATCTCGAAAACGGCTATTCCTAGTGCAATGGGGTTGGTCTTATTCTTTTCATCGTTAAACATTATGTATAAAACAAGCATTAAATTGATATATTTGGGCATACATAGTTTTTATTTCATATTTTAGTGATTTTTGAGGGCCATTTCGCAAAAAAGAGGCATGTTCTTTTTTTTCCGAATCGTACCAAAATCTAATGAGCACCAGGGTAATCTACAAGCGACTTATCTACAAACTTTTGTAAAATTTGACCTAATAGTTATTCAGCTAGAGTGGATATCGGCAATTTTTGCGGGCCATTTAGCAAAAAGAGGCAGGTTCTTTAACCCCGAATCGTACCAAAAACTAATCAGCACCAGCGTCAGACACAAGTGACTTACCTACCAAATGCTATGAAATTCGGTCCATTAGTTTCTGAGTTAGAGTGGATACATATATTGCACAGACACACAGACTGACATACACACACAGACTACAAGCTAAACATTTTTTTTACGTACTCTACAAGGCCCAAAACATTTAGATCCGTGGAAAACTCGAGTTGTGATTTTCGGCATGATTTCAATACTTACCTTATACATTATCATGTATTGCAGGCAAAGTAAAAATCTGATATGGACAACACATGCCTTTCCCTGCAGACTCATATTGACGTCCGCTTTATTTCTTCAATAATTCATTATATTGCGTTTAATTGCATAAAATAAGACTCATAATTATTTAAAATGGCACTGGATTGGCATTTTTAATTCATCTTTGTTGTCATTTGGTAACTGGACTTATTTTCAACGCTGGCGTAGCGAAAATGCGAAAAAACTAAAATATCTCTAGAACGGTGTAATGGGGTTAGTCATATTTATTTCATCTTAAAAACTTGAGTATAAAACTAGCATTTAAGTGATATATTTGATACATATGTAGTTTTACATATTTAATCATAGATACATATTTAAACTACATATGTAGTTTTTTATATTGGATTCCGACAATTTTAGCGGATTATTTCGCAAAAAAAAGGTAGGTTCTTTTTTTCCGAATCATACCAAATTATAATCAGCACCAGGATGACCCACAAGTGACATATATACCAAAATAAGATTTTGTAAAAATTTGATCAATTAGTTTTTCAACTAGAGTGGATACAGACAATTTTTGTGATCATTTCGCAAAAAAAGGCGGGTTGTTTTATACCGAATCATACCCCAAACTAATCAGTACCAAGATCACACATAAGTGACTTACTTACCAAATTTTATGAAATTTTGTCCATTGGTTTCTGAGTTAAGGTGGATACGTGCATTGCACAGACAGACACACACACACAGACGTCACACTAAAAATTGCCTTTCCGTATTCTAGAGGTCTCAAAACGTGTAGATCCGTCGAAAACTCGAGTTATGAATTTCGGTACGGTTCCACTACTTTCCCTATACATTACCATGCATTGCAGGAAAAGTAAAATGGGCAAAATTTATGCTTAGTTATTATAAGTAATTGCAAACTTATCCATTATACTTAGCCATTTTTGTTTACTAAACATTCTAAAAAGCGGCTGAATCGGCCACCACGCCAGAATTCTTCTCTCTGTATTCTCGAGATTTATAAGACTGCAAATTCTGTTGAAATGTCAAAATCACATTTTCGCCTGAATGCGTTATCGTAAGGCAAAATGATTCAATATAATGATGAAAATGCGATGTGGAATCTGTCATTGTCAGACTGAGAGATTGCTTTGCGAAATGCCCCTTTCGGGTGCCTCTGATCCAGGGCGCGCCACCGGGGCAGAAACATAAAACTGAATTTAAACAGTTTTCGATGAAATATTTCTTAGAAACCCCGCCGTGATAAATATACCGGATTGAAATGCAACTCGATAAACGTCAAACCGTTCTGGGAGTTTTAATGGGAGTAAAAGATTGCATGGAAAAAGGAGATTGTGGTATGAAATGAACTACTACCTTCTAGACTGTTGCATGTATAATGATGTAAGGCTAAAAATTTGACGTGAGCAGCACATAACTTTCCCTGCCGATTTAAATTTAATTTCTCTTTATTCCCTTAATAATTGATTAAATTGAGTTTAATTGAAATGTAACTTGACAAACTTCAAACCGTTCTAGGAGTTTTAATGGGAGTGAAAGATTGCACGGAAAAAGGGATTGTGGTATGAAGTGGATTAGCACCTTTTAGATTGTTGCATGCATGATGATGTATGGCTAAAAATCTAATGTGAGCAGCACACGACTTTCCTTGCAGACTCAAGTTTAATTTATTTGTATTTCCTTAATAATATATTAAATTGAGTTTAATTGAACTAAATAACACGCATAATTAATTAAAATGACACTCAATTAACACTTATAATTCAGCTTTCGTTTTCATTAGGTAACTGGACTTAATGTCGAAACCGGCGTAGCAAATATGCGAAAAATCTAAAATATCTCGAGAACGGTTAGTCCTAAATAATGGGGTTGATCTTATTACTTTCCTCATCAAAAATTACGTATAAAACAAGCATTTAATGGATACATTTGAACATACGTAGTTTTAATTTTAAATTTTGGCGGGCTATTTCGTCAAAGAAACAAGTGTTTCTTTTCCGAATCGTACTAAAATCTAATCAGCATTAGACTATTCCACAAGTGACTTGTCTACTAAATTTTGTGAAGCTTGATCGATGCGATTTTCAGCTAAAGTGGATACATGAAATTTTTGCTTGCCATTACACAAAAAAGGCGGGATCTTTTCTTTCGAATCGTACAATAAACTAATCAGTACCAGGGTCACACCCAAGTGACTTACATACCAAATTTCGTGAAATAAGGTCCATTAGGTTTTGAGTTAGAGTGGATACATACATTGCACAGGCAAGCAGACACACACACAGACGTCAAGCTAAAGATAGTGTTTTCGTAGTCTCAAAACGTGTAGATCCGTCGAAATCTCGAGTTGCGATTTTTGGTATGATTCCAATACTTTCCCTATGCATTACCATGTATTGCAGGGAAAGTGAAAACATTTTATACAAGAATATATAAGGTGATATTTCAGTCAGTTTTATTTATATTATTTGAAATATGCATGTTGATGTAAAGGGTTGTTTAAATTTTTTGAACTGAAATTTTGCGAAACTGTTATTTGTTGCAAAATCAATACTGCCTGTATAAAGTGCTTAAAATAAGAATTTCTTTTAATTAAAAAAGTAATCTGTATCTACAGTGAAATCTTTCGTTTTTTTTTCAAACTGAGTTTCCAAGAGATACTATTTTTGTTAGAATGAACACTTATCAGGATAAAAAAAATATTTAAGCTGAAAGTGCATTATTTCTTCCTTATTACATCTATACAGGATTTTTCAAAATGGTGGTTACGTGCTCTATTTCCTTAATTTAAAGGTGGTTACGGTATCTATTTCCCAATTTTCAAAGGTGGTTATGGGTTCGAATTACCCAATTTGAAAAGGTGCTTACGGCTTATATTTCTCTACTCAAGGTGATTACGGGCTCTATTTCCCTATTTGAAGAAGTTGATACAGGCTCTATTCCCCTACTTGGAAAAGTGCTATTGGGCTCTATTCCCCTACCGAAAAGTTTGGTAAAGAGCTCTATTTTCCAAATTAAAAAGGTGGTTACAGGCTCTATTTCTCTACCTGAAAAGGTGGTTACGGGCTGTATTTCCCTACTTACAAAGGTGTTTATGGACTCCAGCTCTATTTCTCTAGTTAAAAAAGTGGTCACGAGCTGTATTTCTCTTCTTAAAAAGGTGAGTGCGAACTCTATTCTCCTACTTGAGAACGTGATTACTGGCTTTATTTACAGGCTTCATTATAGGATATTCACCTAAATGAAAAGTTTGCTGTATGAAATTTGTGTTAAGGGGACGGTGGACTTTGAATTTTTTTAAATTTATTTATTGACTTAGAAACATGAAAATTTGTATAAATATTCTTTAATACATTACTATATAAAATACCATTAATTTTTTTTCAATTTTGTTATAATTTTGTATTTTTGTTAATTTAATTTTTTTAAATTTAAATTTTTTAATGAAAATTTGAAAATGCTCCTTCAGTGCAATTTGTTCACATTTTTGATTAATTTTACATTATGATCACTCAAAAACACATTATGAACAAATTTGAGTATTTATTTTTAAATTCCTTAGAAAGTTAATTTTTAAAAAATATTTTTCTGCATTAAAACTTAATTTTCATCATTTAATTGGATTATTATTCCCTTTTAATTACCTCAATAAAGTTCAATTATAAAATGCATACCCAGTTTCATTAAAAAATATGAAAGGTGTCTGTCTTCTTACCAAATTTCATGTATCTCAAACAAAACTTAAGACGCATGGAGCATTTTAAAAATGGAAAACCTTTGAAAATTTCCGTTTCGAAAAAAATGCATTTAACCTTTTGCTTACGGGTGGAACAGCGCCCATTCCAAACGAAGAACCTCCCAGAAAGACAGGTATATGACACACCTTATCCCAAACAGTTCGACCCCCTTTGCAGACATTGGCGTTCATGGAAATCGCCGGCAGAAGCATTGCACCTGCTACCGGCGATTTCCATGGACGCCAATGTCTGCAAAGGGGGGAAGGGGTCGAACTGTTTGGGATAGAGTATGTCAAATACCTGTCTTTTTGGGAGGTTCTTCGTTTGAGAACCCGTAAGCAAAAGGTAAAACACTGTTATTATTTAAAAAAAAAAAACGTTTTTCAGTCGATTTTTTCTCATTTCAACGTCCACCATCCCCTTAAAAGTTAAAATTTGAAAATTTCCAGAAATACCACCTTCACGACGTTGAAACCGTTTTCATACAATTCTGTTCCTTATTTTAAGAAATTTTGAAATTGAGAGTGTATAATATCTAGGATTAATATTTAAGGAAATAAACCCCCAAACTACCTGTTCGAAATACCCTGTATATTGATAGCGACGCATTTGTGCATTAATAGAACATTGTCTCATTAGTGGTAACCGACAATAAATCGGTTGTAGAAGGCATTTATATAACACAATACGATTACAGGCGATTTACTATCAAAATTCAAAAATGATACTATGAACAACACTAATATGCTCAGGAATCTAGTGCAGAATGTGTCAGAAATGCCTCCGGTAACGATAATAGTTATTTGAATTTGAGAAAAAATATTACAGCGTACTTTGCCAAGCATTGCTGGTATCACCATGTTATAAGCTCTGATGGTAAGGCTTTTTGAGAGGCTTTTATTGCCCTCTATATACGCGTTTGTTGCGTTTCGAACAGTGTTTCTTTCGGGCACATTTCCGGGGGGGGGGGGACTAAGCACCCCCCCGGAGACTATTATTCGCCCTACCGGAGACATTTTATATTAACCTAGTTTCTATTTATGTGAAACAGAATTTATATATATTTAGATATGTGGCATAGCATATATACAGCATTTAGATATAGGGCAAATAGAAAACTTGCCCCCCCCTAAAATTTCATTCGCCCCCCCCGGTCAAAAAGTCCTGAAAGAAACACTTTCCGAATGCTACCTCCTAATAATTAGGCCAGGGGTCCACAGCCTTATACATCTTGCAAGCACTCACATATTTTAAAAATTTTTGGCGAGCACTTGATAAAGAATGTATACTATACAGGGTGCCCACTTATATCCGTTACACCCCCCTTAACTTCTAAACAGTGACAGCTTAGGCCATAAAGTTGATGTCTAGGTATAGTAAAAAGGCTATGCGCTAATCGATGAGACAACTTACAACGCCATCTATCGGCAAATTTTGGAATTAGCGATCCTATCTCGTAAACGGTGAAAGATACGTGAAATAAGTCAATTGAAAGTTGTAGAGCACTCTCGATTTAGTACGAAAAGATACCTTGCGCACATTAATACTCAAAACAGAATGCCAAAAAATGGACATTTGTTTGATTGTGAAGCGAAGCAAGAAAAGGACTAAATACGAGCCTTACGTACTAAATACGAGCTAAATACGAGCCTTACGGACTAAATACGAGCCTTACGTACTAAATACGAGCTAAATACGAGCCTTACGTACTAAATACGAGCTAAATACGAGCCTTACGGACTAAATACGAGCCTTACGTACTAAATACGAGCCTTACGGACTAAATACGAGCCTGTGTTGTGGCGCAGGGGAAACGCACGCGATTCGCATTCATGAGGACCATGGTTCTGTCCCCACCGGTTGCGTGTTTTACTGAATGTCTCTACAAACCATGAAAACTTTCTGCTGATCTTGCAAAATCCTCTCTCCAAACACACAGCTCAACTCAACCAAGTCTGGTATAAAAATCACATGGATCTCATGTATTATGCAAATGAGTATGGAACGTCTTACTTGTTCACCAGAGACTACTACTATAAAAGGGATGTTTCTGCTGGATTGTACGTTAAAGCGGAGAGTTACGGCAAAATTTGGCAGTAACGAGTATTGCGAGATGTTGTTAATTTACGGTGAATGTGGGCGTAAGGCAGAATCAGCTGCAAGGCTGTATCGTGAACGTTTCCCTCAAGGCCCGCATCCTACACGGCATACCATCTTAAAAGTTGCAAAACGTTTAAGGGAGACGGGCTGCGTGACCAGCCAACCTCGAATTCGTACACCTAGTATTGTAGGACGCAAAGTGCAACCTGAAGATGTGCTAGCATACGCTCTCGCCAATCCTCAGAGCAGCACAAGAATGATCAGTGAAAATTGTGGCCTCTCAAAACGCCGCATCTGGAAAATCCTGAATGAATCAGGTGCTCATCCATACCGATCCACACCTGTGCAGGGATTGCTGTCAAGAGATGCTGAGAGACGTTACACGTGGTGCAACTTTGTGATGAATAACTTAGAGGTCCACCCAACATTCCTGGCAGACATAATATGGACGGATGAGGCATGTTTCTTGAGGAACGGAATGTTTAATAGACAGAACGTTTATACCTAGTCGTTGGAAAATCCGAGATATGCCGTCGAAGTTCGACATTAACAACGCTGGTCTATTAATGTTTGGTGCGGAATTTTTAATGACAGGCTCATTGGACCAGTATTTTACGAGGGCACGTTAACGGGACAACGATACCTGCAGCTTCTGCAGGATGTAATAACCGGCTTTGTTGAGAATTTACTGTTGCACCAACTCCTAAATGTATGGTTTCAACATGATGGCGCACCTCCGCATAAGATTTCAAACGTTCAGCAGTACTTAATAGAGACATTCCAGAATCAAGTCATCGGGTATGGTGGTTCCGTCGAGTGGTCCCCGCGCTCACCTGACTTGACCCCATTGGACTTCTTCTTATGGGGACACATAAATGGGCAGGTATATGCGACTCCTCCGCCAACATTGCAGGATCTTCGACGACGCATTACTGATGCTTGTGCGTCCGTAACACCTGCCATGTTGCACAATGTGCAGCGAGAAATCCAGTCCAGGGTGCAAATGTGTATAGTGGCTAACGGAAAGCATTTTGAGCAATATACTATTGTAAATAAATTATCCTGAAGACAGGGAAGTGTCTCAGTTTCTTTCTTCCACTCTTTATGACATGGCAATTTTCGAAATCGTGACTAAACAAATGTTCATTTTTTGCAATCTGTTTTGAGTATTAATATGCACACGGTATCTTTTCGTACTAAATCGAGAGTACTCTACAACTTTCTAATTGACTTTTTTTGCGTATCTTTCACCGTTTACGAGATAGAACTGCTAATTCCAAAATTTGCCGATAGATGGCGTTGTAAGTTGTCTCATCGAGTAGCGCATAGCTCTTTTACTATACCTAGACACACACTTTCTGGCCTAAGCTGTCACCGTTTAGAAGTTAAGGGGGGTGTAACGGATATAAGTGGGCACCCTGTATATTACATGCATAAGATGCATACATAGAATTCGGATGATTTAAATTTCTTTATGACCGAACGTGATCCGGAAAAAAAAATGTCACTATTCGCTAAAATCGAATTAAATACAGAATATAAACTTAAAAAACTGAAATAAAATTTTAGAATGCTGCAAAACGTGAGGCAAATAGATCCACAGGCCGGCTATTGCTATATAGGTCGGCTATTGCTAAAGTTCAGAAATAAAACTGTGGTAACATAAAAAACATGTGATGTGGTCAGCACATGATTTTCCATGCAGAGTCATAATCATGTTCTCATTATTTCTTCAATAATTCATTACATTGAGTTTAATTGCACAAAATAGCATCCACAATTATTTAAAATTACACTGAATTTGTACTTTTAACTAAAATATCTCGAGAACGGTTAATTCTAAAGTAATAGCGTTGGTCTCATTCCTTTCGTCGTCAAAAGTTACTTATAAAAGAGATTTTAATTGATATATGTGAGCTTACGCAGTTTTTTATATTAGATTATGACGATTTTTGCGGACCATATCGCAAGAAAAGCCAGGTTATTTTTTTTCCAAATCGTATTAAAATCTAATCAGCACCAAGGAAACCCACAAGTGATTTATCTATGAATGCTGTAAAATTTGATCTATTAGTTTTTCAGCTAGAGTGGATGCTGGCAGTTTTTGCGAGTAATTTCGCAAAAAAAGGCAGGCTCTTTTATTCCGAATCGTACCAAAATTTAATCAACACCAAGGTCACACTCAAATGACTTACCTGCCAAATTCTATGAAATTCGGTCCATTGTTTTTTGAGTTAGAGTGGATACATACATTGCACAGACAGACACACAGGCAGACGTCAAGCTAAAAAAGTTTTTTCGTGTCCTAGAAGTCTCGAAATGTGTAGATCCGTCGAAATCCCGAGTTGCAATTTCCGGCATGATTCATATATTATACCTATACATTACCATATATTGCGGAGAAAGTAATATAAGTACCGCGACATATTTTCATTGGCTTGAATTGTGTGCTTTGTATAGTTAACACATATACTATTACCTAGCAAATAACGTGCTGCAACTCAAGAATCCTAACTTTAAATAAGGCCTACATAATAAAAAAAAAATCTGATGTGGGCAGCACATGACTTTCCTTATATAATGCAATGAATTTACTACTTTTACAGTAAAAAAAAATATATATTTTTATAGTAGATATTTATATTCTTTCCAAGATATTGAATTTTCGTCAATGAGTCGTCATTTTCATTGATTTAGCGTCATTTTTATCCATTTGGCGAGTTTTTCGTTAATTTAGCAATATTTAAAAAAGTCGCCAAGTTGGCGACATTCCACCAAATTCGTTGTCAAAATCTCGTCAAGCGTTATGGACGGAGAAATAAGTTATTCTTCCAGCAGATAAATGACTATTGGCGTTCAAATACAAAAGTATTACTCAAAGTATCTTTTTTCATGAATGGAACGAGCTAGATCTACGAGAATGATGTCATCCAATTATCACATGGTATAACATACGAAAAATGAACATGTTTCTCAATAGGAAATATTTTTTTTTTATTTTATATGACTTTTTGATAATTTTTTGAAAAATGCGCAATAATTTGAGAACGGTTCATGCTAGCGTTTTAAAATTTATGTCAATCATTTTATAATGAAAAATTACATAAAAATGTCTATTTGCGTAACTTTATTAGAGGTTTCGATTTCTTGACGATTTTTTTAAAATTTCACTCGAAAATTTAGTGGGGTTCTGAACATTCGATTGCGTATAAAAACAATAGGCTTCCAGTGTTTATGGACTGTAATTTTCGTACCAAATTTCGTTCGAATCGGTCTATTCGTTCGTCAGTTATCGTCTCCACAGACACACACACACACACACACACACACAGACATCACTTCAAAAACGTTCGATTCGTGATCAGGGATGCTTGAAACTTGCTCTCCCGTCGAAAACTCGAATTCGAATTTTCGACCCCGTCACAATACTTTCCCTATACATTATTGTATATAAAGAGAATAATAAGTATTAAGTAGCGAATTATCAAGCAAATGGAAAAAATGCAAATTTAGAGTCATCAAGCTAAAGATAATCAACAAATATCAAAGTTATGGAATCGATAATAAAAAAAATGAATTCCAAGCATTAAGGCTATAAACGTGGATAGGGACTAAGCCTAAATAATTGTTCATTTCGAAAAACTCTTCGTCGGGTCCAAGTATTTAATCAAAATGAACACAAAATATGTATGTTTCTGAAGAAATAGGTAGGTTATATCTATAAACTATTTCTACTTGGACAACACATATAAAGATAGAACAATTATAAAGGGAACAAGAATGCCTGGATTATAAAACACTGAAAATGTGCTAACCATAGGAGCCGAAAATGAAGAGACCAGTGTTGCCAATCCAAAAATGGAAAAGTAGAGATCCAACGTTGCCAATCGTGTGAAACAAGTAACGGTAATACAAAAAGGTAATAAAAGACGATATTCTACAGTAATAGCTACACAATAATGGGGCATATAAACGAAATTTTCAGTGTTTTATAATCCAGGTACTCATGTTTCCTTTATAATTATTCTATCTTTATGTGTGTTGTCCAAGTAGAAATAGTTTATAGATATAATCTATCTATTTCTTCAGAAATATACATATTTTGTGTTCATGTTGATTAAACACTTGGACCCAACGAAAAGTCTTTTTTCGAAATGAACAATTCAATTATTTAGGCCTAGTCCTTGTCCACGTGTTTAGCATTAATGCTTGGAATTTATTTGTTTTTCTATTATCGATTCCATAACTTTGACATTTGTTGATTATCTTTAGCTTGATGACTCTAAATTTGCATTTTTTCCATTTGCTTGATGATCCGCTATTTAATACAGTGACCGCCGCTTATAAGAAACACGTTCGTTTCGCTCGTTTTGTTTCTTATAAGCAGTTGTTTCTTAAATCCGGAAATTTTTTAAATATCGTTCTTCCATTGTAAATACTAACTATTGAACACAATTTTACAGAATTTAAAAGATAAATGTATATAAGTAAAATATTAGTACATACATAATACATTTGTAAATTGAGTTTTGCATTCAAAAATATTTCTTATTTTACGAATTAAGCCTTACAACTTAAAATATTATCTATATGTATGCATATACTAGTATGTAATTAAATAAGAATAAAAAGTAAAACTCATAGGTCGTTCATTTATGTATAAGAGCATAGTACATTTTCATACATACCGTAATCTATTACTGAGGAACAGCAAAAAATTTATCCAGTGTTGTTTGTGCTAATGAGTCTGTGATTAGTTTACGTACATCCATTTCTAAATCATAAAATAGTCCATAAACTTTTTCTGATGCCCCTCTATGTTCAAGAGTTTTTCTAATTATAGTTAGGGCTTCTCGCGACTGTTTGGCTGTAGGAAAATTTTCTTCTTGTGGAACGTCGTCTTCATTTTCTTCTTCATTGCAAACATTCTGAATTTCCGCCACTATGTCATCATCACTTTTTTCTTCAGATGTTTGTAAATTTTCATCGATGTGAATCCATTCTTCGAAATGTGCTTCTAATTCTTCTACATCTTCTGCTGGTATGTCAACATTATTTTTCAAAAATCCTGCTTTACGGAAGCAATTAAAAATGCATATGTCAGAAACATTTTTCCATGCGCCTGCGATCATATGGATAGCATCAAGCAAGGTTATTTTCTTGCTTATTTCGCAAGCCGATCCTTTCTCTTCATCAATTGCATCTACTATTTTCTGTCGCAAATTTGACCGATACAGGGTTTTAAATGCTTTAATAATTCCTTGGTCAAGAGGCTGTATGATGGAAGTTGTATTGGGTGGCAAAAAACAAAGTTCAATGTTTGTCAGCTGTACTACAGGATGAGCCGAACAGTTGTCAAGGATTAAAAGAATTTTTTCTCTTCCCATCAGTTCCCTGTCCCACTTTAACAAAAAGTCTTCAAAAATTCTACTTGTCATCCAGGCATTCTTTGAATTTTCGTAGATCACTGGCAATTTTTTTATTCCACTTAAACAGCGCGGACGTTTGCTTTTGCCAATAACTAAAGGGCTCTTTTTTACAGTTCCCGTCATATTTGTTGTTAACAGAACTGTACCTCGATCTTTTTGTTTTTTTCCAACGGAGGATAGATCATTTTTGAACATCATTGTATACTCGGGCATCGCTCTAAAATAGAGCCCAGTCTCGTCAGTGTTAAAAATTTGATGAGGAGCGTATTTTTCTAATAGAGGTGGTAAGCTTTGCGTAATCCATGAAGATGCCGACTCGGAGTCCGCGTCCTGCTTCTCTCCATAATTTTTTTTGTACACAATGTTATTTCGTTCTTTCCAGCGGCTTAACCAACCATCAGTCGCACGGAACTCTTTTTCTCCTAATTTTTCCGCAAAATTTTCTGCTTTTTTCAGTAAAATTGCGCTACTGATAGGAGCGTTCTTTAATCTGGCGTTAGAAAACCATTGTAAGAGTGCTTCCTCTATAGCAGCTGCCTTTCCTTCTCGTTTCCGTTTTCTTTGAAGATTACAATTTGGCGTCAAAATTTTATTTCTGCCTTTCAGGATTTTACATAATGTTGAGTGCGGAATTTCTAATGCAGAAGCAGCTTCTCTTTGACTACACAGAGGTAGAGAATCATACTTTTTAAGTAAACTTTGCTTTTCAAGCAAAGTAAGGGTTTTTCTCTTTTGCGACATGCTTCCACTAGCAAAACATAAAATGACTAACTAAAGCTGTACGAATCTTATTTGAGTGCATAAGCAGAGATGCCTTTCCTTATCAGTATGTTTCCTTAACTGCCAAAAGATTAAAACTCGTTTCTTACTGGTTTGGGGTTGTTCCCCCTAAGCCTTTCTACGGAGAAATTCTCTGTCATCCTTTGTTACATAGCAAACTCCCACCCCCTCCCCGTACGCCCAGAGACAAGAGATAACAACTCGTCCTTCAGTTAACCTTAAACAAATGGATTTTTTTCTTTTTTACACCCGCGTCGCAAGGAAATCAACAAATTTTCTGTAGAAAACTGTTTCTTATAAGCGGAATCGTGTTTCTTATAAGCGACACAATTTTAATGTTAAAATGAAGTTTGTATTTGTTTCTGTCGTTTTGGGTCTTATAAACGGCTGTTTCTTATAACCACTGAATCTTATAACCGGCGGTCACTGTACTTTTTTTTTTTTATTATGTAGGTTTTATTTAAACGTAGGATTTTTGAGTTGTATCTTCTCTCTATTCTGTCATTGTAATTTCAAACTATTATTATTATTGAAATCATTTTATTTATAGTCTGCATGTGCGCAATAAATTAAATGTATATTGCATCGTCATTCTTTATTACTTAATAATTTGAGTATTTTTTACTATTTATATTTGCAAAGCATCCTTAATTCTTTTAGCATGATTCGGTAATTATGAAACATACACACACACACACACACATATATATATATATACAGGGTGAGTCGGAATTGTTCTTACAAATGCAGAGGGGTGATAGTACCCCACTAGACGAGCAATAATTACCATGGAACATAGGGTCGCATTGCACTTTGAGAGGCAGAAAAGAGGCACGTCGAATCGCGTCGAGCATGACGCAGTCAGCGCCTTGGACGTCATTTTGTACCTGCTTACGTAGTATCTCCTACGCCAGACACGAAAGCAGTTACCGTATGCAAATGTCCAGGGAGGAGAATCAGCATAACTGGTTCCTAGTAGATTTCGGCGATAGCCAATCAGAGCACACGTTGCCCTTTAAAAACCGGCGCAACTCCAACGCTGCAAGTTATTCCCGTGCATTCTGCATCTTGACGCCGAGCTGAGAGGTTGTGTTTTTCTCTGCTCCGCCGGTAGAATGCGAACGCTGCGTACGAACCTGCCGATTCATGAGTCGCCTCCGGCTATTATTGTAAAGCCTCCTGACCCTGTTCACACAGGAATTTCAACTCAAATGATGATTAACAACAATGATGAAAGTATAGAGATGACTGACTGGTCGATTGAAGAAGCGGACTACCATTCTAAAGTCCCAAACAATGCTGATCCTAGAGTCGAAGCTGCCAGACTCAGAGACGTAATCAATGAGAAAACGTTCTTGTGGAGAAAGACAGAAGATATTGTGGACAAAGAAGTACTGAAAGGCATTATCGACAAGTGTGAGATGACGCTGACAAAACTCATAGAGGCTCACAACTTGCCTAAGTATGGTGAGTCCTGTCGGAGGCTTCCCTCCGGCAGTTACTTCATGTCCTCTAACCCCTCTAACCAGGATACTGCCTCCTTGCCTGACAATGACCATGTGAATAACAGTGTATATAAAAATGTTAATACTGCTATATCTAAAAATGTTATTGTATCTAGTAATGCTACTGTATCTAATAATACCAATAGTTCTAAAAATGTAAATATCCCTGTTAGCACAAATGTTACTAAAAAGCATACTCTTAATATGGATGAAGACGGTTTCCAAAAGCCGCAGAAACGGCACACAGCCAGCCTAAGATCGTCTACTCTGATAAGTAACCCTTCTACCTCTACTACTGTAAATACTACCAAAACTATTTCATATAATGATATCAATGAGGAAGATGAACCTATTGATGAAACTCCCAAAAGGGAACGCAAACCTCCCCCCTTTTTCATTGCCATCACCACTAGATGGTCTGAACTTTTAAATGATCTTAAGAAACTAGTCCCTAACTTAACTTCTAAACTTACTGGATCTGGTGACTTCATTAAGGTTCATGTTAATGTAAGAGAGGACTACATAAAAATACAAAATTTTCTTTTAACCAACAAGGTGGAGTTCAAGTCCTACCTTCTTGATGACCAAAAACCTTTAAAAGTAGTTGTCAGAGGACTTCCAATCTGTACTGAGACCACGGCTATCTCACGTGAGCTAGAGTGCTTGGGTCTTAAGCCAATTAGTGTTACACAATTGGCAAGAGGCCCAAAGACCAACAGGGTGAATATGCCGCTGTTTTATGTACAGATTGCTAAGACCCCTGTCAACGAACAAATCTACAAATTAAATAGCCTGTTCAACATCATTGTTACTGTGGAAAAATATCGTGGCCCAAAACAAATAGTCCAATGCTTCCGGTGTCAATCATTTTTCCACACCAGCAACGCCTGCTACATGCCGCCTAACTGTGTGAAGTGTGCACAGCCACACTTCACAAAGGAATGTACTAAAGCATATGAAGAACCGTGCAAATGCATCAACTGTGGAGGACAGCATCCAGCATCATACAGAAACTGTCCCAGATTCCCGAAGCTCAAAGCTTCAACTGCTTCACCTGTGAACTCCACCTTCGTTAAAAAGCTTGTGAACCCACAGAGGTCATATGCCAATGTCACTGAAGGACGCAGTGAGGAGCCCAAAAAGACATTTAATGTCAATCCTAAAACAGCAGCACCCCAAGGAGCTCACATTAACAATGCTGCAGATGACTTTTTAAATTATCTATTTAGATTTGAGGATAGGTATGGTATGGAAATCACTAGTCGAGCATTTAAGAATGCTCTCCCAGCCATGCGGTCTGCTCCTACCGAAATAGATAGGGTTAACATAATTTACGAGAGTGTTTTTGCTCTCGTTAACCAAGGTTAGCCCCCCTCTCTTTTGGCCATGGTTGTGCCCCTTAGAATCTTGAAGGATCTTACCATTGGCATCTGGAATGCCAATGGACTTAGAGGTAAAATCCAGGAAGCTAGGGACTTTTGTGTAAATAATAACTTAGATCTATTCTTGGTCCAAGAGACCCACTTTAGTCCAGGGAAAAATTGCAAGATTGCTAACTATGATCTTTACAATGACGACAGGCGTCAAGTTAGCAATAACCCCTGGGGAGGTACTGCTATCTACGTTAGTAATAAGATTCAGCACTCACGCATTCCCACTCCCCCTCTTCATGCTGGTGAGGCTACTGTGGTTGAACTGAACCTTTCCAACAATCCGTCGCTGACCATTGCGTCTGTCTATTTCCCACCTAGTGCTAAAGCTGGTCCTGTCATTGCTGACCTCAATTCCCTCTTCAAAATTTCGCCCCATGTAATAGTTGCTGGTGATTTTAACGCTAAAAGCCAAGCCTGGGGTTGTCCTCGAGTTGATGTTCGAGGTTCCAAGCTTAAGCGCTGGGCCGACGAGCACAACTATGAGATTGTAGCTCCAGGTGAACCCACCCATCATAATAATGTTATCGACTTTGCCATCACCAGCAACATTCCATATACATATTGCATGGAGGCTTTCAACGAGCTTGCTTCAGATCATCTCCCTATCATCTATACCATAGAACTTCACAAGTATAATCTTCGTAATACTGCTAAGTTAAAAACTGATTGGAAGAAATACAAAAGTATTCTTGCCAAAGAAACTCCGCCCCCTCCTGTTGCCAACTCCACGGACCAACTGGACGAGGAGGTAGAAAAATTTGAAGCTTTGCTTCGTAATGCCTACTCTTCGTCCTCTTGGCCCAATGAAACTAAAGTGGATTACTACAGGCTGCCTCTGGATATCCGGGAGATGATCAGAGATAGGAATCGACTTCGTAAAGAATGGCAGGCCAGCAGAGACCCTAGCCTTAAGCGTGAACTTAATTTCTCACGAGCCCGGGTGAGATCACGACTTAAGGCATTTTCCTGTGCACGATGGAATACTTACATTGAGTCCCTTACGACTGAAGACAACACCATTTGGAGGGCTACCTCACGTTATCGTAGGCAGAAAATACACTTTCCGACCCTTGAAGGCCCAAATGGAAGGGCCATCACCAACACACAAAAGGCTGAACTGCTTGCAGACAGTCTTAGAAGTCAGTTTGAACCCCATCATGATGTTATCGATGCCAAAACGGTATTGATAGTCGATCCCAAGGTTGAACAATTTCTCTCTACACCTTCTCTCAGAACCATGACTGATGTCAATTATGATGAAATTCTTACCCGTATTCAAAAACTTAAAAAGAATAAAGCACCTGGGAAGGACCTTATTTCTACTAAAATGCTTCAAAATCTCCCTAATCTCCTCTTTAGCTACCTTGCTAAACTTTTTAACTTACTACTTCTCTTTAACTATTTCCCGAAGGCATGGAAGGTTGCTATTGTTGCTCCCATTCCTAAGCCTGGTCTTAATCACACGTTACCTGTTAACTATCGACCTATTTCTCTCCTTTCCTGTCTCTCCAAGCTTTTTGAGTACGTGATTTTGCGGCGTTTGGATGAGTACTGCGACCTGAAAAACATTTTGATTCCTGAGCAGTTTGGGTTTAGGAAGAAACACTCTACTGAACACCAGCTGCTTCGGGTCGTTGAACTCATTCATGAAGCTCGCAGCGTACAGGAAAGTACCTCTATTGTTTTTATTGACATCCAAAAGGCGTTTGATAAGGTATGGATAAATGGTCTGTTGTTCAAGCTTATCAAACGCTCTTTTCCTCCTGACTTAATTAAAATCCTTCACTCGTACCTTACGGAGCGTAGCTTTGTGGTACGAGTCTCTAACTTTCTCTCCTCTCCCAGGAATATTCTCAGCGGGGTCCCTCAAGGTTCCCTTGTTGGACCCAGATTGTTCAACCTTTACATTAATGATATTCCACGTTCCCCCGGTGTCACTCTTAGCCTCTATGCTGATGACACGGCCCTGATCGCACATCATAAACAGACACATATCGTGCACGAAACCCTCCAAAATTATCTGTATGACATGACGCAATGGCTTACCAAATGGAGGATCAAAGTAAATGTCAGCAAATGTGCAGCAGTTACCTTCCCTCCCCCTAGGGTTCCCCCTAACACTAATTTAATTCTTAATAATGAGCCTATTCCCTGGCATCCTTACTACAAGTACCTTGGAGTGTACTTAGATTCTAAATTATCATGGAAGCATCACATTTCTGAAACATGTAAGAAATTGAAGCTTTCATTCATCCAGCTACGTCCCTTATTGGCTAGAAATAGCCGCCTGTCAATCCGTAATAAGTTATTAATTTACAAGTCCTATATACTTCCAATTATGACGTACGGTTCTCCTATTTGGGGTACCGCAGCTGAGGTTGACCTTAAGAAGCTTCAAGTTATTCAAAATAACGCTTTGCGTTCGTTTGCTAATCTTCCAAACTACGTCCGGCTAGAAATGCTGCACAAAGATCTCCAAATTAGACCTGTTCTGGCCCATGTTCAAAAACTTTCAATCAAATTTCACAGAGGTCTTAGAAGTGTCAATAATCCTACGCTAGACAGTATCCATCGTTACCATCCTCGTAACACGAGGGCACGAAAGCGCCCTCGGTCGTTACCTGGAAGAAAGGTACGAGATATTTATTTCCGCCCTAAAAATCGGATTCGTCTAACATAGTTTTATTCTTCTTTTGTTTTATGGTGCAACCTTCTAGCTTTTTCTGTGCTTTTCCCTTGCTTTTGGGATTTTTCGCGTAGTTCACAAGCTTTCCCTTAAATCTTATTTTATAGTTATCTTTATGTCGGTTTCTCATTGCTCAAGGCCCTGCACCTTTCTTGGTGCACCTCTGTTACCCCATTCTTCCTCTTCTCTACTGAGCGCTCACTTGGGCCTCAGTCCTTTCTTTATGAAGACTCGGGTATCGGCATAATGTTGTCTTCCACCCGAGCTTCCCTTTATTTTCTTCTTTCATCTTATGAACACCTTTTTCTTGTATCTTCCTTTTCGCCTGAAGTTTAAAGGGGGGATTACTATCCTCTCCTGGGCACTTCACTAAACCCACCCCGCCTTGAGCCTTGAAGTTATTCCCGTGATAACATCGTCCGACAACACGTTGCGTGAATGCTGTGGCGGAGTACACCTACGAGGAATTGGCCGACATTCACCTCACATACGGTGAAGCCAAAGGGAATGGACGCGCAGCAAGAAGATTGTACGAGCAGTAGTTTTCAACGCGTCGTATTCCCAGTCATCCTACCTTTGCCAGTGTCGATCGACGACTGTGAGAAAAGGGGGTCGTTCGCCATCGCTAATAGCAATGCAGGACGTTCGCGAATTGCACGAACGCCTGAACTGAAAGTGCGAGTCCTGACGAGATTTTCAGCAGCTCTGTCGGAACCTGTCCGCTCTGGTGTTCGGACGCGCTGTTCTAGGATTATTCAACCACGTGGAGACTTTTAGTGCTTTTGCTTAGGCGTGTGAAGCCTAATTACGGTTGAGCATGTCGGTCAAAGCTAAGGATATGAAATCTGTGCCACCGCCAAAGATAAGGATTGTAAATGGAGGTAGCACCGATGAAAAGCCAAAGGAAGTCGGATCTAACATGCAAGAGGAACTGGAAAAACATAACGCAGATTACGCATGTTTTAAAAAGCTGAAGGAGACAGAGAAGCAACGCTCATTGGAATTGAATGAAGCTGAGAGATAACGTGCCACAGAGGACCTAGAAAATGGAACCAAAAGGAAGGGAAATAATCTGTTCGAGCGACACAGACTCGACAAGGAGATGGAGAAGCTCACCTGGGCAGAGACTATGGAAATTGATGAAGAAGAAAAGAAAAAGAGAAAGGTAGCAGACAGTGAAGCATGGAGGGAGAAGCCGGCACAATATGCTGATGACGATCGACAAGCACGTGCACCCCCTTTTTCATCAATGGCGGACAGATGTGCGGCAAGCTTGGGCTACGTTCCAGACCAATCTACAGATGTAGCTTTCCGGATTTACAGTCACTGCAAAGCGTATGACTGGACGATACGGAACATGCAAGCAGAGATAGCCATCCAAGAGGCGGAAGACGTGGACAAGGCGGAACCTACCAAAGAACTCTTGGTAATTATACATTCTGAAGCTATTCTTCTAGCGGATTCCCCAACCCCTGAGACCCTCGTGGCAAGAAAGTCTTACCATACCACGAAATGCGTCATAGTTAGACTCAGTTACCCAACGACGGATGAGGACGTGTTGTACGAGGAGTACAAAGAAGCGATCGCCAATATTTTTGGCTTAAACTTAAAAGCTCCGCGCAATAAGCGCAGGAAGCCAAGCGAGAGGACTAGCCCCACTGAGCGCCCCGAGGCCACGCTTCACTTAAAAAACAGTTTTCAGTCCTTGGAAAACCAGGTAGATAGCACAGAAAATGACCCCAAACCAAGTAAAGTCTCCTCCTTTTATCTGGACTCCTCAAGCAATTGGGGAGCCCTCATAATCGGGCTAAACCAAGTGTTAGATTTCCCTGTTCAAGGACTGCTGATGGAAAGGGTGATTCGGATCACTCCTGGGTCTGTTGAGGACTACAGGAGAGTTCAGAGTCATCTAACTCAATTAGAAGTCCCCTTCAGTGCAATAAATCTAAAATCTGAGCGACCCAAAAAAGTAGTTATCAAAGGTATGCCCGCGAACACTGACATTAGAGAACTGAAGGATGCAATTGCATCCCAGGGTTTCCAACTCGTCAGGGTTTCGCAACTCAAAAGTAGGCGTGATAGATCTCCCCTCCCCATCTTCTTAGTCTGCCTCCAGCCGGCTGAGAAATGGGAGAGGATGTATGAGATAGACAATATTTTAAGCATGAGGATTATGATCCAGGCTTTCAAAAGTAAAGGATATACGATGTGTTTCAACTGTCAACTTTATAATTATTTCTCAGAGAACTGCAGTCTCCCACCTAGGTGTGTTAAGTGTGGCGAAGGCCACGAGACCCGCTCGTGTGAAAAGTCAAGACAAACCCCGGTTAAATGTGCAAATTGTGGTGGGGCTCACCCCGCCAACTTTCGGCACTGCCCAAAAAACCCACATTATCGTAAACTAATGCGTAGCCAAAACCCTGGACCCCCAAATCCTAAACTTACCCTCCCCTCCGTGATGAGGAAAATTTCCCTGAGCTTCCACAAACCAGTAAAGTTCCTGCTCAGATGACTGTGTCCCCTGCCGAGATGGAGCAAGGAACCTCCAAAGAGCAGGAGAACACCACGTCATCTGAACATAGTACTAAAACCCCCGATCAGGGCACTAATTTATTTTTAGAATTC
Organism: Amaurobius ferox; assembly: GCA_951213105.1. Classification (NCBI taxonomy): domain Eukaryota; kingdom Metazoa; phylum Arthropoda; class Arachnida; order Araneae; family Amaurobiidae; genus Amaurobius; species Amaurobius ferox. The sequence continues at coordinate 23,240,158 of OX578136.1, forward strand.
TTAAAATTTTTTAAAGAGCTTGAGACAGTATTTAAAACCACAGACATCTATGGTCCCCTTCGGTAAGTCATGAGTATACTAGAATCCGACAGAGATCCCATGGCTAAAACTTTCGAGTCAATAAAGTGCCTCTCAAATCTTAAAAGACAGGAAAACCCCCAGAACAATTCTTAACTTGTTTGCTGTGGTTTTGTACAGCTGTGGCAGGCTGCAGTTCTCCAGTACTCCTCGTGCAACTCTTTCCATTGGAAGGACCGCCCACCTCGGCAACTGAAAGACCGCCCACACTGGAAACCAAAAGACCACCCACCTCCACTCCAGGAGGATTTCCATTGGTCAACCTGCAATCCGTAGAACTAATACCATATCCTCAGCATACTCCAGCCATAGTCCAAAGTCTAAAGCATAATGTGCTAGGCACTTTTTCAATCAGGAAACCATCGTGACAGTGCGCGAGCGGTGGCAGACGAAATGGGTGTTTCTCAGAAAGTGGTGTGGCGTATTTTACACGAGGAACGCATGCACCCCTACTACGTGCAATCTTTGCACCCAGTTGATTATTCCCGCCGGGCAGCCATTGTGCAGTGGATGCTCGGGATGAGGAATAACGATCCACGATTGCCTGCATTAGTTTTATTTAGCGATGAGGCAACGTTCAGCAGAGAAGGCATTTTCAACATGCACAATCAACCCGTGTTTTCTGCCTGTAATCCCCACTGCACAACCCATTGTAAACACCAGCACCGATTTACCGCGAACATCTGGACAGGTATCCTTGGTGATTACCTGGTCGGCCCGTACATCCTGCCAGACCGTTTGCCCGGCGCAACATACCGTATCTTTTTGGAACACGTGCTGCCCAGTTTATTGTAGGCCGTTCCGCTCCCCATCCAGAGCGACATGTGGTTTATGGACGATGGAGTCCCGGCACACATTTCCATCACGGTCCGGAACTTCTTGAATGCCACATATCTCGCATGCTGGATCGGACCTGGCGTACCTGTGGCGTGGCTTCCTTGCTCACCAGACTTCAACCCACTGGACCTTTTTTTCTGGGGCCACATGAAATCTTTAGTGTACGAGACGCCTGTGGACTCGGCGGAAGATTTCGTAGCGCGCATCGTTGTTGTCGCAGACCACATTAACACAACACCCGGAATCTTCGAGAGGGTGCGTCAGTCATTCCTTCGCCGGTGTGAACGGTGCAACGACACGCGTGGTCGCCACTTTGAGCACTTGCTGTGAGTTTGTCGCTACACAATAAATCTGTTTGTGCAACGTTAGGTATCGTTCATTCGCTTTCCTAACACTGGTATACGTGCAGGCTCGTATTCTAATTTTACTCTTTTCTGCCTCTCTGAGTGCAATGCGACCCTATATTCCATGGTAATTATTGCTCATCTGGTGGGGTACTATCACCCCTCTGCTTTTGTAAAAACAATTCCGACTCACCCTGTATAATGAATTGAAAAGTTACTTGAGCGTAAATTATTTTGATAGATGCTGTCTCCCTTGCCTCCCCTAACGCTTCCCTATTGGACAAGAATAGTTTCGAAACGCTCTGTTTGTAAGAATCAGCAGTAAGGCATATCTTTGTCCACACAGTCCCAGGGGATACTAATTAGCGTTGTAGTAAGTTTCAAATTAATATCTGTACGTTTGACATTTTCAGCACTTCAATAACTCAATCCTCAGTTATCTATGTTGTTGTTGTTGAAACCCAGACGGTCCGATCTACCAGAAAGGTGTAAGGTAACTGTTTGGACGGTCGGGAAGTGCCACCCAATTTAGACCGGAATCCAGTGGGGGAGGCATCCACAGGGACCGTACCCTCCTTCCTCTACCACCAACCTCTCGGAAGGACTTTCGGACCCACATGTTTAACGTGATCGTACTCCGCATGAACACGGCGGCAGTTTTGGCAGTGGTTGGAATCGAACCCGGGCCTACCGAGTGCAACTCCATCGCGCTAACCAATGGGCTACCGCACCCCTCAGTTATCTATGTAACGTTTTTGATTGCAAGCAATCGCAGAGAAGTGGGACATCGTCTCGACCTATAAAATCTTTGCCCTTATTGAAGGAATTTTTTTTTTATTTCAATTGCATAAAATAGAATAACTCATTTTAAATCGAAATTTGGAAAAAGGGTTCCATCCTATGAAAATTCATCTATGTAGACCTTCAAAAAACCGTGGTATTTGCTATTGTTAGTCTGTTCAGGACGCGAACTCGCTGCTTAAATATTTTTCTTTGACTTTGATGTTAAACATCTCTTAAACTAAACTATAAACCGAAGAACCGCTTATTTTAACGTATTTTCCTAACCTTTCTTTATAAATGTACCACATTTCGTATTTCTGTTTGCTATTGTTTTACGGTAGGAGACAGAAAAGTGCGAGGGATGCGGAATTTGTTAAACAGGAGCCGGCAGAAGCTACTTCTTTTACAATATAGAGAGAGATCTTCAACACTTAATTCTTAATAGCCAGAACATGTATTGTAATATCAATTGTATTGTATATATGGCCACAATCACATATTTTCACTCTCATTTCTAACATTCGGGGTTTTCTTGGGGCTTTGAAATAGTGTTTATTTGTAACAGATATGGAAAAGGAAGGTAAATTTTAAGCAGATGGTATTCAAGTCATTGTTTCCGCAGGTGCTAAAATGACAGTAGAATAATTTTAAAAATTAAAATAACTTTTCGGTGTGAATTTTGTACTGGTACTTATTTGGCCATTTCAAGTCTAAATTTCACGTTATCTTATTTATAATACCAAAGGCTATAAGTAAATATATTTGACGGCAAATATTTGGACAGCTTTTATTTAAGCCTATTAGGGGACTCACGAGTCGGGAGGCTTTACCTCCTACTCGCTGGTGCTTTCAGAGCTAGGGAAGTGAGCTCTTTCCATCTGCAACGCAGGCGTAATATGCCAGTTGGGACCATCTCTTTTTCGCTAGTACTCCCCTACCCTAGATCTCGCTTCGAGAGCTATACTTTGTGTCGCTTGTTCTTTATACAGTTATGAAAAATCACGTTTTGTTTGTTTAAATCGATAATTTAAATATTACTTCTTTTGAAATGACAACAGCGCTTTCGACAATGAACGGTAAAAATGGCAAAGCGTTAACAACAATGAAAAATTAGATTTTAAAAATAAGTTACAGGAATATAAAATTTTCATACAAAAATTGTGTAGAATTATTTTCACTGAGCAATTGTATAATCCATAAAAATTTTAGTGCTTTTGTAATCCAATTATGAGGCAACATATGGCAATTTATTCTGAATCATCATACCAAATTACAGATCATTTGAGGGCATAAATCCGACGTTAGCTGTGGCAGAAAATATTTCTATTTTGAAAAGATTTGGTCAGCGGAGGCGGCTGCTGCTGCATTTAACTTTTATTTGAAATAGAGTGAAAACGAATAACATTCCTTTATCTCAGTATAGAATATCAGATAGTGAAAGATTAAACTGAAATTTTGAGTAATGTTTTCGTATACCATTAATATTTTGAAAGTATATTTTATATAGAAAATGCTTGTCCTTTATTGAAAATATTAATTTAGAGCTTTTTAGAGTAATCTAGAAAGCTGCGGCGAATAAAACTGCAGCCAATTGATATAGATAGAATAAGAAATCAACGAATACACCATCAATGATTATAAAAAAGTAGAGAAATATTAATTTAAATAATACTTATATAAATAAATTAATATCATCCATTAATATTTATCCAATTAATAGCAAAAAAGAAAGGAACAAAATTTAATATATAGAGAAATTCATGGGCTACTTACTCATATAATTAACTACTCATGGGTTACTCATTAAGATTTTATCTATTAAATAAATCAATTGAAAATAAACTCGAAATTAGTACAGTTCAGCGTTTTGAAAGTTGCAATCTTCTTACAGAGTAAAATTAATACATAAAATTACTTTTTATCGAAATTGATTGCTATTATTTTGGAATATTGCTTTACAAAGTAGTGCTTCAACTAACTGTAATAATCAAGCAAAAATATTTTATCTGTACTGTTTTAATAGTTTCAAAGATAATATTATTCACACACTCACTTGCATATATACATTGCTTGAAAAATATTCGATTTTGTGTTCAGGAATGCCTAAAACATTTTTAATTGTAAAAATCTTGATTATGCTTCTTGACTACGTCATAGCATACTTCATAAACATATATTATGCATGGAAAGTTAAAATTATTAATGTTTCATTGAAAGCTATCGTTTCTTATGATGCATCTTATACCTTACTTATAAACCAGTGGAGTTTCTTAACATCGTTTATATGCAAACTACGAAGGTTGTTGTTGTTGAGACCCAGACCGTCCGACCTACTAGAAAAGTGTAAGGCAACCGTTTGGACGGCCAGGAAGTGCCATCCAATTTAGACCGGAACCCAGTGGGGGAGGCATCCACAGGGACCATACCCTCCTTTCTCTACCACAAACCTCTCGGAAGGACTTACGGACACACATGTTTAACGTGATCGTACTCCGCATGAACACGGCGGCAGTTGTGGCAGCGTGCAAATCCAGCGCGCAAACCACCGGCCTATCACACTCGAAATGTGCCAACAGCACGCGGTGTTTCCAGCTGGTCACCCACCCAAGTACTAACCGGGCCCGATGCTGCTTGACTTCGGTGATCTAACGAGAACCGGTGTTTTCAGCACGGTAGGGCCGTTGGCAACAACTACGAAGGTGAACAAACTATTCGCATCTGCTTTCCTTATTAAACCGAAAAGAAGTCAATTATCATATATATATATATTTAGAAATACGTCACACCTTAATTACATATTATTCGTATTGTAGCGAACGCCTAACATTCGCTTTGGCGCTTGCAGTTTTGTCTGTCTCGAAGGCCAGGCTGAGAAAACACAGTCCATGACGTCAGCAAGACGCGTGTATGACGTAAGCCCAGGGTTTCAGCATTTCCTGGGTAGAAGAAGGGTTTCCAAATTTGGCGATTTATCGCCAATTTAGCTACATTTGGCGACTTCCGGAATGTTCCAGAAACGTCTTGATAGAACGATTATTCTTTGAGATGGAGATTTCCAGAAGCTGCTATGGAAAAACTATAAATAAGAGTCATCACTAAATCGGAGAGCTTTGTTGACGAGTTGACAATATATGAACTACAGTGAACTGTGACTTTTGTCAGTGTTGTGACAATAGTAGCAGTTGTTTTGCGATATTACTTTCGCCAGTATTTTGAGAATATTATCTCTTATTTTGTGTAATTAATAGATCATTTAAGTGCTGTTTAATTGTATAGTGTCCCTGTTTTGTGCTTGTGAATAAACTTTAGTAATCCAGAAATTTGGACTCATTCTTGTATCCTGGTTGTACACCCCCGATTCCGAGAATACGTGCGTAACAGTATCTCCTCAAGAAGAGGAAATAGTGAACTCTTTCTGAACTTGAGAGACCGTTATCTTTCATCCACTAATTCAGCACTAGTTAGAAAGAAAATACAAAGCAACTATGTATTTCGCGCCATATCACTTGCAAGGCGTACTCAACTGAAAATATCATTGACAGCTGACTACTTTTTTTTCTATAGTGAAGAGTTCTATAGTGAAGTTCTATAGTGAAGTTCTATAGTGAGTTTCTATAGTGAAGTTTTTTCTATAGTGCAGGTTGCATTTAGCATCTAAATAAGACAATGCTCTGGAGCTTTGAAATTGACAATTTCCTTCTATCTCGCCTTGCCAAATTCGGATTCCGAACTCTTCATTTCACCCTGCAATCACTTTCATTCGATCGGACAATGTCGATTTACTACAGTTAGATCTTACATTTACAGTCAGGGACCTTTAATTCCGAAGTCATTTGGGTGCTTAAAAATATTCCTAGGAACCTTGTATATGCTAAAAGTTAAAAAATCGTGATTGCTTTAGAAATCAAAAGGGTCTGAAATTCCAGATTTTCAGAATTTATTCTTATAATTTAAATTTGTGGAGAACCAAAGATAAAACGAATGCATTGATTATGGTAATTTATTCACTGAAAAATTCTTGAAATTACTAATTTTTTTTTTACTGGTAATAAAATACATTAACTCGTTGAGAAGAAATGAAAGAAAATTATCCTTAAAAAACAATATGGAGTTCATGAATTTTCTTCTAATTAGAATTTTTATGCTCAAATAATTCAGAAAATTATGATGTGGGCAGCATATGACTTCTGTGACACCCCCACCCCCACCCTTTCTCTGGGCCTCACATTTTGTTGCTGTAAACCTCTGGGTCAGTCGTGTTGTCTGGGTCTTCAACACTCCCCTTTCCCTTACATAAATTCAATTGTTGATATAGTCTGAAATTTCTGGGTTCCAGATTTTAGAACTCTTACTATACTACGAAAAATAGATATAAAATAATCATATTTGATAAATTGAATTACGAGAAATTATATTTAAATAACATGACCCGCAGATAAGATTGTGTACAAGCACACACCTTTATTAATAAAATGTATATCCATTCTTACCCTTTCTCTTATCTTAATAGCAACAGTTCATTAAGTTAAGTGCAAACGTGTATTAGATTCATACTCTTGCAATTTGAATCATACGACCGTAGCTATCCTCTAAGTACCAAGAGGAGGGGTTTAAATACGCTTTTCAATCTTCTAGTGTGTCGTGAAACATGCTTTATTAGAAGCTGTTCAGCAGAACACGATTCCATGATGGTGTAATTGTTTAAATAATAGCAATTAACTATAAATTCGAGATTTGTCATTGCTTAAAACAGTACTTTATCTAACTTTTTGACATTAAATTTGATAGCGGTATTCTAAAATGATAAAATATTATTATGGTCAAAATTATGTATTCAAAATTTTACGCGTTTTTAATTGAACAAAATTACATAAAACAATTACGTTGCGGAACCCCAGGGTTCCCGCGGAACACACTTTGAAAAAAGCTGGCTTCAAACAATGAATTAATTTGAACTTTCCGTTTTGGTCTTTTACTTTCTTTGTAATTTATAGCAAGGAGTATTTGAATCACGCTGGTGCGGGTAGCTTTTGATCCAATAAAGTGGTAGATGTAAAAATCCAGATTTTATTTTATTGATGAGCAGCGATAGCGAAGCCGTGGTTCTTGATGCAACGGCTGTGATTTGAGTTCCTTGCAGAAGTGAACACCCATTTCAAGTCATAATTGCTCCTTTTATTATCTTTTACTTTTAAAAATATTTCTGTACTTTGAAATACGTTCCTTTCCAAGTAGAACCGAAGAACTTGTAGTCAATAATGTTGAATACAGAAAGTTCTAGAATTTCTGACAATATTAAGATTTTGTTCCTTACTTGTTCTAATCCCCGCCCATTCAGGATTAGCAATAATTGAGAAAGCTGGATGCAATTTAGGCGATAAATTTTCAATTGTTGAAATGCTCGCAAAAACATTTCTGTTGGGCCAAAATTGTTTTTTTTTAATCTTTATCACTCGAAATTCTGTCGTTGGTCCTAATCAGATACGTGTCACGCCAAAGTTACTATACTGAGAAATTTCCATAATTCCCGGATATACAAAATTGTCACATGTTATATGTTTCATCCATTAATATAAAACCAAATTCTTAATATAAAACCAAATGGTTTTGATTTTCATTAATAATATAAAATCAAAAGGGATGTATGTAATGGCTGAGGAATTTCAACCAGTATTTCAGACGTAAAATAATGTATCATCTCGCATATTAAATGGCGTATTATTATTCGCATATATTATATTAACAATTATATCTAAGAAGCTATGGAAAATTAGTACAAGAATATATAAAATTGTACGCAATAACTCGCATTCAGTAGGAGTTTCCACTTTTTCTAGTGATGCAAAATACAAAATAAACACCTTGCAATATAATGAGAACTATTGAATCTTTTCAAGGATTTGCTAATAATTTCCAGGCGTTATAAATTCTATATTTGAATAATTTGAAGAATTCCTTTAAAACAGATAAAGTATTATTTTTGTACATTCACCAAGCCAACCAAATTTCAGAATGATTTAAATTTTCAGAATAAAAATTAAATATATTGATTTTGTTAAACCTCTGTCAGTAAAATGATAAGCTAATTTCATTGAAGGATTACTATCTATACTTTCAAAAAAAAATAATGTGGGCTTTAAATATATTAACCACGTCCACGAAATATCAGTAATATTTGTATTTATTAAAAAAATAAATCTATTAATATTTTAGAAATTCGTAAAACAAATAAGCAGTGAAATTCAGCAGGAATGAAGTTCGCTTTCTATTTTCTTAAATATTAAAGTGTGGTTTCAGGATATTAAACCCGCTCACTATATTTCAGTAAGATTTACAGTTTACGTGAAAAATATTATTATTTTATTTCATCTTGAAAATGAACAAATGAGCGTCACAGGCGAGTGAAATTTTCAGTATTTTAAAAGCGACTGATTGTGATTTCAGAATATAAACTACACCTATATATTTCAAAGATTTCCACTTAAAAAACTATATATATATATATATATATATATATATATATATATATATATATATATATATATATATATATGTGTGTGTGTGTGTTTTAATTTGTCTAGAAAATGAAATTCGAACTTCAGCAGGTGGAATTTATACTTTCATCACCGGAGAAATATTTTAATGCAAGTATAATTTTTTTTACTTTATGCATCTTGAAAATGGAAAGGAAACCTCATTGTGTGAATTTCCACATTGGTGATTTAAATTTGCATTTTTGGAAATTTATCTTTTAAAATGTGTCTTAAAAATAAAAAGGAGATCTCAGTTAGTATGAATCCCCCAAATCATTTCACTAGCATAGGGTGAATTATTAAAGCGTAGGCTTATAAGGTTACTTGGAGGAGACTGGTGGAGCAGGGCAGAAATTTGATTTGATGGGCAAACTGGTGAGAAGAAAGGAATGCAGCACAGGATCGACCAGGGTGGCGACGCAAGCTGGAGGCCTTATGTGCCACTAGGCACGATGAGTTATGATGATGAGGCTTATAAGGACACTTAGGATTTGGAACCAAGTACAGCGTTTTTCTCTCCGCAATCTTTTCTTCCGCAATCTCGATGATAACCAGAGAAATTATTCTAATGTTGTGGTAAGTCGCTATTAATCATAGCGATTTACTAGCTTGAGTAAGCAACATCAGACATATTGATACACTCATTAGATTGTACGAAATTTTACATTTTGTAAAATATCCTGAAAGAATATTTATGGTAGATAAATAAATAAACCATTTTAAGAGTATATAGGAAAACTATCTGAGTGTTATATGCCCGCTGATTTTGTTGAACATCCGTGTACTGACTGCGACATCTAACTTTGAAAGCATCCGCTAGATGGTAGATAGAAGCTGACTTGGTTTTTTTTTAATGTGTACTGCATTAAAACTAGTGTTTGGTTTGTTGTTAGCTTTCATATATTAACCTTTTTATTTCATATTATTAAGAAATCCATAAAACTGGCTTGTTAGTTTCACAATAAAAGCGTATGGAATATCACTGTCCGATTCATTTTTGTAACACTCAAGTTTAATTGCGGTGATTCTGCTTGCAGAAAAGCGTGCGTGTAAGTGAGTGTATGTGCTAGCGTACATAAGTATGCACACGAGCGTAAACTGATTAAAATCCGTCCCTTGGTTCAATAAAGGTTGCACATCACTCAGTGTTATAGATAACGACTGATATGGATACAGCATCAAATTCTGAGGGGATAAGGGATTAACTAAAGATTTCCATCTCTGGTCCTTTTTTCCATTCCCGGTCCAAAACCATTTTCTTGAAACGCCTATTCCTCAAGAATGGATATAAATAGAGCTCAGATAATATCAGATATGAATTCAGCTTTTGTAAATTCCGGATGAGGTCGGGGGTGGGGTTCACTAAAGTTTTCCACTTCTAAGATTTATTTTCTCTTCCAGTTTAAAAAAATCCTTGAAATATTTTCTTCTCATAATCTGCTATAAATGGAGATTAGACGATAACTGATATAGACTTAGTTTTGAATTACAGAGGTGATTGAGGGTGGAGGGGCATTCACTAAGGAATTCCATTTCCGGATCAGAAGATGCCATTTTCGGTTTTTCCGAAAATTGGTATGATTGCATGAAATGCTAAAGAAAAAAAAATACTTAATAGTTGTATCAAAAATGACCACATAAAGGCTCCGACCATATGAAGGTTCATATGCGACCTTATGAAGGCTTCTTAATAAGTTTGCTTCGATATCCGTTGCTTGTTAAATTATGATGCATGTGTACAAATAATGGCAATACACAACCCAAACAACTCAGTAATATATTTCAAATAAGCCATTACGTTACGTGATTTTAAAAATAGGTTTCAATTAAGTACAGGTTAAATATGTTTAAGACAGATGGATACACGTAGAACACAATTAATTCCCTTGGAAGCAGATTTTGTCCCAGATTTCATTGCATGTTATATTAATTTTTGGGCCAGTAAATAATTTCAGTATTAAGCAGAATTCCGTATTGTAGCGTTTGAGTTTTATATAGATTAATATTTCACAATATGTATTACGTGAGATTTAAAGAATTATTATTTAACCAATTATTTAAATTTCCGAAATTAAAATAGTTCGTGAGAAACTGCAGAAATTGCAAAATAATAGTATTTAACAACATAATTAATAGTGTATACATTTAATCAATACTTATGCTATGCATATCGGAGTATTTTAATATTAGATTATTTTAGACAGCAGGTTAAACGATTTTTTTTTTATATATTTATTTTTTCCCTCTAACAATTAACCATGTCAGAGTACTTTTCTATCTTAACTAAGAAAAAATAATTGGAGTGTGGCTGAACTCGAATTTTTCATACTAGAATTCATTTCAGTAGCTTGTCTTCCAAGAAAATGTTGAAAAATCTGTATCGTGAGTCAAAAGATTAGAATTATAGCGTATGTAGAGCCTTGCTGCTCCAACCGGGAATCGAAACCTGGATCTCCGAACTGGCCAGCCCATGCACTACAGTTGAGCTACTGGGACGAAATTGCAAGTTCTTATCGTCGAAGTCGACTCTGCATTCTCCACCCTCTAATATCAGATTGACTGGCAACTGACAATCCGACTGACCACCTCCTGCTATTTTTTCCTCAGGTTAGCCTCCTGCTACTACTATTTTTATCCATGTTATTATCCTGTGTGGTCGTTATGCTCTCAATTTGAAATCGGCGCTCAAACTTCAAGAGTCCACTGAATCTGAACTAGTCGTACTAGCGTTACTTTCAGACCTCAGACATCCTTTCCTTACTCACTTCTCTCAAAATTTTGTAAATCTCATATCCTTAATCTTTGGCAAAATTATATGAATGATTATATTTCCACCAGGACTGGTGATCCGGCTAGAATCCTGGCTTACCTCCCTATCGTGAATACTAATTTACAAATTTTTAATAAATACCTCATTTACTTTCTTACTGGTCATGACGCCTTTCTTGATTACCCATACTTTCTCAAAATTAAATCCACTTCTAGCTGTATTTGCAAAAAATTCGGTGACGTTGACCATTACATTTTCGATTGTCCGTTTTCTAAAAATTTTCATCTTTGCAAACCCTTTTATTTCATTCTTATTAACTTATATGGACTTATTGTGTTTCCTCCATATTTTCTGTTTAAAAAAAAAGAAAAAAAAAGCTATGTTAACTGTTAAATTTCTTAAATTTCTGTTTTTGTTTTCCATGTGCCTAAATTCCTTTCCTTTTCCATATATTTTATTTTCTATATATTTTCTAAATTTCACTTTCAGAATTTTATTATTTTCTTTTATTTTAATCTATTTTTCTTCATGTTAATATACCTCACTCTAAATTTTATTTTTTAAGGATCTTTTTATCTATATTCGCAATAACCCCTTTTCCCATTTTTGAAAAATGGACGTACTTGTAAAGTTCAAATATAATGTAAAACTGTCTGTTTAACCACACTATTTTTCACCCATTGTTTTCTTTTTAGGCCTAAATAAATGTTCGTTTGGCGGGATGGACATTGGGTGCCTCCTGAGTGCAGGAGGTATCCTTTCCCGGCCGTGCAGCTAGCTTCTCTAAACCCACAATGTGAATCTCACGGTCTGGGGTCTTCAGCCCTCCGACATCTTTGCACTAACTTATAGGATTGATTTGTTCAGTCTCCATTGTAAAGAACCTTGCTGTCTCAACCGGGAATCGAACCCTGGATCACCAAACTGTCAACCGACGCTGGCGTGAGCTACTGGGACAAAATTGCACGTTCTTTTCGTCGAAGTGTTGTTTAATTGTTTAATTGGCTGAAATAAATGAGACATGTCTAGTCTGAAGTGAGACATATATCTGAAATTTGATGCACAGGTGGACAGTTTGAAAAGGACCGCTAGAAAAATCGAATCATTCAAAAATTCACGTTATTTAAATGTTGCCTCTTGTGACACCGTTGAATTTTAACTGGTATTCGGCCAGTACTTTATACTAATTATGCAGTATGAGAAAGTTAATATTCTTTAAATCGAAGCTAATTTTTGCACCGAATTTAACAAGCCCCAAATGTCTTACTGCAATTTTTTACATAGCACATCTAATAATTATTGTCGGTTGCTTTAGTTACGAGAAATACATTCATAATTTTCTTGAAAATTCTTTTCTTCTTTAAATAAGCTTTAAATTGACATATTGCCCTGACAGTCCTCAAACCAGCAAAAGTAGGTCCCAACTAAAACGATAAATTTGCTAATTTCCAAGCATTTAAATCTAAAGAACTTCAAAAATGCATTCAATAAATGTAGAAAATCTTATCGTGCTGCATTAAAAATCCTTTTAAGACGTGGGCTGCTTTGTCAATTCCCATTTCATCCCCGCATCCATTGAAAGCGCTTCTACAAATATTTAAAAGAAATGGGGAGAGATGTTATAAATTTGTATAATAATTTTGAACAATGCTGCCAGCCAAACCTGAACTCATTTATGTTTTAGTCCTTCATTTCGGCATATTTTCCTTATGAACCATTTTGTTTTTAAATTCAAATCTAGCAATGAACTTATATATTCCATCAAACAGTGACTTGGTTTACATAAGAATTTCTTGAAAACGTTTACTTGGGGAGGGGTAATGTTTTTTCTTTTATTGGAGAATTTCATAGTAGTTATATTTTTTGACAGTAGTAGTCATACTTAAATCATTTTTGATAATATCAGCCCACAAAAATTTTTGTGTGTGTTTTCTTAAGTTTGAAACTTGATTTTGATTTATTTCAACACGTTGAACAAATATGTTTACTCTGATTATTCGTATCATGTCAAAAATTTTAAATATGAGCGCTTTCAATTGTACGTATTCACTTTTAATCACCTTTCATTTTTAATTCTCGGAACTCCATGCGAGAAAATCTCTTACATTTCTCTTAGAGTTTAATCTTTAGTTAATATCAATCCTTCCAGTTAATAGCATTGATCTTACTAAGGAGATAATTTGTGCTGAAATGCAAGGTATGACGTTTTAACCAAAAAAGTTGAATATGATTGACCTGACACATCTTCTAATGGTCGGGCATTGTCTAAGGAAGATTATACCTCCAAGATATTAGAAGATAGATCCTGAGGAAATGGGGAACTCTTGGTACAGAGGCTATGTACCTCTGCACTGGAGAATTTATGGGTCTGCACCTTTCAAGGGACTATACTTGTATAACTGCACTCTCGAGATTTAGGGCATGTTATCTTAAACCCATTATTTTCCACTTAAATCTTAACAGTTTATTATTATATTCCAAATGCTATAGCGAGACTGTTTCACTCAAACATATTGTGCAAGCTGGCATAGGAATCACTTCTGCTTCAAATGTTAGAAAACCCGATAAATTTCAGACTATTTCACTCGTATGGCGTACAGTAACTTGTTTAGATAGACTAGGTATGAGAAATAAGAAGAAATATAATTTTAATCACGTGTGTCGGCATGTTGCTTATATCAGTGTTTCCCAGCATTTTTGCATCTAAAGAATACTTTACCAACAACATACGATTTATGGCCAACATTTTATATGTAATATTGTAATGTCACAAATATTTGTTTTTATGAACACTTTACAACATAGTTGAAAAGTGTTTATGACTTTGTTCATTCTGTCTGTCTGTTCTTCGCACTATAACTGCCGTAAAAACAATTTTGTCAGTATGAAATTTTATTATGTTGTTGAGACGGTCTGTGGGACATGTGGGAATGTAAATGAATAATATCACCCAATTAGTTTTAAATTAAATCCGGGTTGAAAAATTGAAATACATTGAATCCTATGGGACCCAATTTTTCAAACATTTTTTAAGCGACGTTAAAATTCACAAATTGCTTCGAAAAACTTTGAAAATATTCAAATTATCCCATAAAATATATAAAAAAATTTCAGCGAAATATGTTTGGTAGATTTTTAAATGAAAATTAAAATAATAATAATTACACCCATATAATATGAAGATATCACGTAACCCACTTCAAAATAAAATATGTCATCCATCTTTTTTTCCCAAAGTAAAAATCGTGATTTTTAAAGTTCTTTTAAATTTACATTTAGTGTTGCATTCTTCTTAAAAACCGCTTTATTTTTGCGTATTTTCTGTACATCTATATTCTGCGCCAACGCGATTACAATATTTTTGAGTTTAAAGATAATCAAACTTTCATTATTTCTACAGCGAAGCCTGATTTTAATGGATGCAGAATGTAAACGAGTGATTGTAAGATGAGTTGTATAAGAATTGCTGAATTTTTTTTCACGTAAAAGTATTTAACTCTGGAGTCTGGAATAAAAGTGTATGAATGAAATATCTACTGCTGCTACATAGAGAGCCAGACTATTAATATTTAGATGACGTTATTTGAATAAAGTTCATTTTTTTCGCTGAAGTTTCAAGTTTTCAAGTAAAATAAATTATTTTAGTTCTGTGAAAATATCATTACTGAATGTATCGCATTTTAGAGATGTTTAAATAAAATTGCAATCCAGTTGGAAAGTGTTTCATAATCAATGCTTTATGCATGATTGATCTTTCTTGTTTAATACCTACATAGGACTATATTCAATAACACAAATTGTTAAGATGCCAGATATTAGGTAATCGTTTTGAGAAATGAATTATACATACAATTCACTGGTTATACAGGGCTCTTAATAAATTGTAAGAAAAAATTCATGAGTGTATAAGTCAGATCTATCTAGAGTAAAGTGACCATGATGAGCAATCAAATCAAAGTGATTGTTGTGCCTCTATTGGATAATTTAAAAAGTTAGGATAACGAATTTGACAACAATGAAAGATAGAAGGAAAATATCAATTACAAAAATGTAGAAGATTACTAAATTAGTATAAATCGACATACGGCTATCCCAAAATTCGTATTCGGAAGGCTATAAATACCTGTTAACAATTTGTATCATCATTAACTGATGATATAACACGGTGACACCTGCAATGCTAGTCAAAGTAAGAGATCATATTCTTTCTCGAATTCAAATGTGCATTGTTATTGAGGAAGGGCTTTTTTGAATAGGCTGTATATTAGATATTTTTGTAAGTATCCTGCGTGTTTATTTTAGCATTCCTCAATAAGAGAGATTTGTCCAATAACCAACTTATATGAAATACATGTCTTTTATAACAGCTTCATTGTCGATCCTACTCATCAGATAATGTTCTACATTTTTGTAATTAGCGTTTTTCATCTATCTCACTCTGTTGCTGCGTTTTTCTAAACCTTTTTAAATTATTCATTAGGGTCGCTGCAATTATTTTTCTTTCAACAGGCATGGTCACTTTACTATAAATAGATATAACAACTGCAGTCATTGGAGCTTTTCTTCGAAAGCTATTGAGGTGCTTAATAAGTGCTTTCCTTCAAGGATCCTGTATACGTGGGTTAAATACTCTATATTCATAGTGTTCAGTGGTTAGAACTGTAAAATATTCAATGGGAATAGAAATAAACAACATAGTAGCAAGATAACCGAAACAAAATTCAAATAAAGTATTTTTTTACCCATGTTAACAACATTTCGTATATAATATACTGCCACTTAAAACGCAGAGAGGGGGAGATTAGAGCAAAATGAACGCACTTAATGCAGAATCCGTAACATAGCCATGGACCATCTGATAATGTACCTTAACTTACAAGTGGCCCACAGATCACATGCTGGGAACCACTGTCACGTTTATGGAACCAAAATTTTATACTTTTACACATATTGGATAAATTGCTGCTCTATGTCCTCGGATGAGCCGGGCGGTCTGGGCTTGCGACATATTGGATAATCAATGGCATAGATAGAACCAGGGTAGCTTAAAACTTTCCTGGGGCTCCTAGGCAAAGGTAAATTCTAAGAACTACCATACAACTTTCCTGGGACTCCTAGCAAAGGTAAATTTTAAGGGTCACCATAAATTCTAAGGGCCATCATAAATTCTAAGAGTCATCATAAATTCTAAGGACCACCATAAAAAAGGGCCACCATTATTTAAAAAAGAGATGTATTGAGCATTGAATATGGACCTCGTGAGCTTCGCAGACCCTCAGTATTTCCCTACTTTGCCTATGGTAAAAAACGGCCCAGAATAAAACCCACCGAAACGCAGAAATATTTCTACAAATATAAATCTCGGATTATCAGGTGCCGACATGTTCTCAGTTTCGGAGCATTTTGGTTAAAACCATACGTTTCAAAAATGTACCAAATAGCTTGAAACTACGAAGACTATTTACTGAGAAGTAGAGTTAATTACAAACTAAAGCATTTGTTGGTATATCGTTGCCATAAAAAATGCTTATTTTGCATCTACGTATGCTTATAAATATCGACCATAGGCCTTGTCTAGTTGAATCGGACGCATATACACTACTGTTCGTTGCAATTGCAACATCATGAAGGACTGGTGGTATTACTTTGATACTTCCTGCTTCATGGTTGCGCTATTCAAAAGATTATAATGGCAGTAAAAATGCGTGTGAGATTTCGGAACAGCGTCCTCTGAACTTTCCGG
Source organism: Amaurobius ferox (assembly GCA_951213105.1). NCBI lineage: Eukaryota > Metazoa > Arthropoda > Arachnida > Araneae > Amaurobiidae > Amaurobius > Amaurobius ferox. The sequence goes on from OX578136.1 coordinate 23,257,246, forward strand.
TTTAAGGATATAAACGAGATAGAGCAATCAGTGACGAGTCATATTCTTACTCGTCCAATGTATGTATGATCAGGGACAGCAGTGAATTTGTCGTCAGGACCACTGCAATGTTTATTGCTTGGTTTTGATTTCAAAATCTGATGTGTCGTTTCCGGTGTTCCTCCTCTGACGTTTGATTTTTGTCTGTTACCTGCGCAGTTACATTTAATAATTCAGTTAGTATATACTGTTTTTCATAACCTAATCAAGTGGGATCATGTAGTCATCTAATATTGATATAATTAGCTTCTATTATATATATGCAAAGAAATATGCATTCTCATAAGATCAGTTATATTCATTCTGATTTGAAGTTACACGCACGGAAACGTTAAATACACAAAACTAGCCACTTCTCATATAGATGACAATGTTAATCCTCGGGAGCTAAAATTTTAAGCTTTAAAGCATAAGTGTAGTAAATACGATTAGAATGCATTAAAATATTAGATTGGATTCATTTTGTCATTTTGCTGTCTATCCTCTTACACTGGATTTCGTTTCTACATATTTAGCAGCTTTTGTGTATTTAAGTTATTATATTTCATGGATTAAAATGATATTAAATCACAAAATATTAAATTTGAAATAAAATGACTGATAAACGGTACTTGTTTTCATTGTATAATAGTTTTCTTGGTTTTTATGTTATTTTTGGAAGCAACGTTTTAGATAAAAAAAAAAACGTTTGATGTGGGCAGCACATGACTTTCTACAGACTCAAATTTATTTTTTCGTTATTTCTTTAATAATTCATTAAATCGAGTTTAAATGCATAAAATGACAGAATTATTTAAAATGACACTGAATTTGCACTATTAATTTAATTTTTGTTTTTATTTGGTAATGGACGTATTTTTAAAAGCGATGCAGCAAAAATGCAAAAATGCAAAAAGACAGGTTCTTTTATCTGGAATCATATCAAAATCTAATTAGCCCCAGGGTTACCCACAAGTGACTTACCTACTCAATTTTATGAAATTTGGTTAATTAGTTTTTGAGTTAGAGTGGGTAAATACATTGTACAGACAGACACACATACAGACTTTAGGCTAAAAATGGGTTTTTCGTGTTTTAGATTTCCCAAAACGTGTAGATCCGTCGAAAACTAGAATTGCGATGTTCAAAATGATTCCAATAGTTTCCCTATACATTATCATATATTGTAGGGAAAGTAGTAAACAACAGTGTGAGCTCCAGTTTGTCTCCAGAATTTAATATTGAATTCTTATCAGTTTTTTTTTATCTAAACTCTATTTATAGCTAATCTTGAAAATCACAATTATTTTATTTGGTTTAAAAGCAACGTATGATGAGATAAATAATTTTGGGAGCTTCAATTCTAAGCCTGAAGTATGTATTCAGAGTTTAATGCGGAATTCAATTCATATTATCTGAAAACTACCTGTAGCCAATCCTGAGAAAAAAATGTTTCTGGTAAAATTTTGGGGCTAGAAGTGGAAAAGAAATGGAAAGCAAACATTTGTAGTAAATCATCTTACTTCCTCCGGAATTTGATACTGTATTCATATGATTTATCATTTAAGATTTCTCTAGAGCCAATTTTGAGAAATAGATGCTTCGAACAAAATGACATTTTTTAAGTCGAAAATGGAACAAGAACAAAAAGTAGAAATTCTTAGTGATTAGTGATGTCCCATTCTATTCTACTTGATGATGCTGAATCCGAATCATCATTATCTGACTGTGTCTATAGCACGTCTAGAGAAATAGATGTTGCAGACAATGTCACATGATGTTGCATGACAATGATGTTGCATAGATGTCACCAACAAATAAAATTTAGAAGGATACAATATATCATAGACCAACTTCAGTTAACATGAATTCTGCACTGCTATTAAGAAATAGAGAAATTAATGATACTAAAGTTACTATGTCTCCAGAATTAATTGGGGTATTTTTATATCAGGATCGTTGCAATAATATATTTATCAGTCATTAAATCATTTTAAGTACTTTTTAGCAATTTTAGGAATTTTAAAAATTTCAAAGTATTTTTTAAATTTAAGGGCATATGTAACAGGAATAATATTAATCAATATTAATGAAATTTTGTAATTTTGTTTGCTTATGAATATAAACAAATTTAGCTGCAAGACAAAAGAAATTAAAAAATATTAAAATAAAGCCTATCCTATTACACAGACTAATAAATATTTTTGAATAATAAAGTGCTGAAGGATAAGAATTCAAATATTTCTTAAAGTAATAAAGTAAGACACATTTTCCTTATAACGGTGCTATGAATGGCAAACTAATACAAAAATATCTGATGTGGCAGCACATGACTTTCCTTATATAATGCAATGAATTTACTTCTTTAACGGTGAAAAAGTGATGAAAAGATCCACGGCAGAGTATTTGTAAAGTTAAATTGTACATTTGGCGCGGTAAACTGTACATCCGGATGACAACATCGAAGACTCTTTCGTACCCAATTAACACAACTCTAAATTAACAATTATCAATATTGATATCATCCCCAATAAGCAATATAGTCCATATATTTAAATATTTTAATAATAAATTCATCATTTAGGAGTCATTTTCATTAACTTGGCGTCATTTTTGGAATTTTGAAGATATTTTCGTCAATGTAGGACCAAATATCACCAAGTTGGCGATATTTAGAAAAGCATTTCTTATATAATAAAATGCATGCCCATCATATGACGGAATTAAAAATTTTCCAAAATATTGTATTCTATTTGGTGTCATTTTTATCAATGACGATATTTTTATCAATTTGGTAACAGTTCCGTCAATTTGGCAATATTTAAAGAAGTCGCTAAGTTGGCGATATGCTCTCAAAAATTCGTCGCCAGAATTTTGCCAAGCGTTATAGATGGAGTCTTATATTTTTCTCAAAATATTGAATTTTAATCAATTAGTTGTAATTTTGATTGATTTAGCGTCATTCTTATCAATTTGGCGACATTTTTATCAATTTGGTGTCATTTCCATCAATTTGGCGACATTTCAAAAACTCGCCAAGTTGGCGATATTCTGCCAAATTCGTCGCTAAACTTTCGTCAAGCATTATGGTCGGAGAAATATGTTATTTTTATAGCAGATAAGCAACTAATGGCGTCCAAATACAAAACTATTACCCAAAGTATTTTTTCTTATAGTAGATTTTTATTCTTTCTAAGATATTGGATTTTCATCAAGTAGTCTTCATTAACATTTATTTAGAATAATTTTTATCCATTTGGTCACATTTTTATCAATTTGGCGATATTTTCGTCAATTTGGCAACATATAAAACACTCGCCAAGTTGGCGATATTTCGCCAAAATTTTACTAAGCATTGTTTGTGGAGAAATAGGTTAGTCTTATAGTAGATAAACGACTAATGACGTCAAATTACAAAGCTATTACCCAAAGTGTCTTCTCTCGTGAATGGAATGAGCTAGATCTACGAGAATGATAATAAATTTATCGCGTAATATTATATATAAAAAGTGAACAGATTTTACAATAGTTAATATTTTTCTTAATTTTATGTGATGTTTTGATAAATTTATTTGAAAAATGTGCAATATTGCGAGAACGGTTCATGGTAGCGTTCTCAAATTTATATCAATCGTTTTCTAATGAAAAATTACATAAGAAACGATTATTTACGTAACTTTATAGACTTTCAATTTTTTGATGATTTTTTTAAAATTTCATTTCAAAATTTAGGAGGGTTCTGAACAGTGGGGTAAAAAATATAAATTAAAAAAAATATATTATTTATTTGGCTCATAAATGCATAACAAACTCCATAAAAATTAAATTTGTATTCTGAAAACAAAAAAAGTAAAATTTATAAAAAGTTCTCCCGAAAGGGACTCTGTAGGAGAGTTCTGGACATTTGATTATGTGTAAAAACAATAGGCTTCTAGTATTCACTGATTGGGATTTTTGTATCAAATTTTGTTCGTATCGCTTGATTCGTTCGTGAGATATCGTCTCCCCTCCCACACACAAAGACATCACCTCAAAAATGTCTGATTCGTGTTCAGGGATGCTTGATATGTGCTCGCCGTCGAAAACTCGAATTCGAATTTTCGACCCCGTCACAATACTTTCCTTATACATTACTATGTATATAAGGAAAGTAATAACAACATTTCATATTTCTAGAGGTGGAAGGAAAAATCGCATAAGTCAAATTCCAATTTTTTTTAATAACATATTTAATTTAAGAAATTTATGATCTTTGTTGTGGGAAAAGCACGTAAGTCAGTTAGGCTTCTAAGATGTTAATAAAAGAAAATCTTTAAACACTTATTAAATTTGTACGGATAACAGTGGGGTAAAAAATATAAGTTAAAAAAAATATATTATTTATTTGGCTCATAAATACATAACAAACTCCATAAAAATTAAATTTGTATTCTGAAAACAAAAAAAGTAAAATTTATAAAAAGTTCTCCCGAAAGCATCAAAATTTTCTTTCCCCGATATTTCAAAATTTGTGACTTATGTGCTTTTTATCCCGCCAGTTCCAGATTTTTAACTTTAAATAAACCTTATGTATTATGTCATATAGCCAATTTTACAGCTTCGACCGGAAAATAACAGAACATAGCTGTAACTTTCTATGTACTGCCTTGGAGCCATGCTGCCATTGAAACGAACAACATAATCAACGATAGTCGCTGCATTGGAAGCATGATTTCAAACTTAGGAACGCATCTATCGTTAAGTTTTTAACACTTTACAACATAGTTGAAAAGTGTTTATGACTTTGTTCATTCTGTCTGTCTGTCCGTTCGAACCATTCTATAGGGTTCAAAACGAGTAAATACGTCGAAAACTCGTGTTCCAGTTTCTGACATGATTCCAATGTTTTCCTTATACATTACCTTGCATTCTACAGAGAGTTAAAAAGGAGCCTCTGATGCTTACGGTGCTCCTTTAGTGATCTGGTATCCATTTCTCGTGATTAAAAGAGTGACGTAATATCCTTTAGGACTGGGACTAGCGGGTGTTCATTTTATGAGAGGATATCAAGAATTACTCCCAATTGAATGAAATAAACAGGCGTAAAATCTTACGTCAGGATATAAGTTAAAAAGAGGATGCAATGCGTAGTATAAACTGTTTTAATTTTATGAATTGCTAGATCTCGTGAAATTTCTTGTCGTTCAAAGCCTATGCGTAAATCGCTTTGGATGCGGAGCATATTAGGGTGCGGGGTACAGAGAATCGTACAGTAATGATGAAAGAAAAGTATGCCACGGAAGTGACCGAATACCATATTGGTACGAATACCTAAAAGGAAATCGTTGTTATAAAATAAAAGTCAGAATTACTTGAACTTAGTGATAAATTGGGTGACATTGGTCATATATTTTTCTAAAAATTGCCAACTTGGCGACTTTTGGAAACCTGGAATTTTGTAGATAGGTTAAGAACCACGAGTTGGGTTGTTGACGTGATACGTATAGAAGTATCTGTCGAATAGTTGAGAATCCTTGTCTAGAATGTAGGTCATGCGAAAATGCGTATTTCAGCCCTTTCCCTTCCGTTATCAATCGTACAGCAATATTCCAGGGATTTAATGGCGATAATAGTAATGGTAATAAATGGTGTTACTACTGTTGTGTTATGGATTGAAACTGGGGCATGGATTAAATGGCGGAAAAAATAACGAAATTCCTCGAGCATTCATTGAAAATTCCAAAAAACGTACCCATATTCAGTGAAAGGTCAAATTTAATTCCAGCAGTGAATAAGCTTCGAATTCTAAACTTTCTCAATGGAATAATTAAAATTGTAACAATATTAAATTATAAAACTACCCAAGTATTCTCCTATTTAGAAAACATTTAAACGAGGCCAGCAAAATAATTTGTTCAGATTTTTGTATCCTGTTGTTTACAAATATATAACAAAAATATATTGAAAATTTTTAAAAAAACAATTGAATTAAAAAAAACAATTGAATTAAAATTAAAAAACAATTGGAATTCAATGGAAACAAATACTTTAGAAATTCCAAAATTTGCCATCTGGAATACATAAGTTCGACATTTGGTTGTTAAAATGATACGATTAAAAAAAATAATTGTAGTGGAGCTCAACTGGACTATCTCATACCAGAATCCAATTTTATTAGATTTGTTTTCTTTATTTTGTTTTTTTACAAATTTTGCAAGAAAAGTTTAAAAAATCTGTAGCGTTGGTCCAAATTATCAGAATTATAGCATGTTACCTTTCATTTTATAGGACATAAAAATATTTGGATTGATAATAATTTTGATAATGTACCCCCACGAGGAGGCGTAACTTATCTCTTGTCGTGATCTTCCCGCGATCATGGGTGGCAGCTATAGTGTAAATAAGACATCGACCACAGATAGATAAACATTCAGGCAGACTGACATAAACGAATAGTCAACATGTGTTCAGGAGGTCTTAAAACGTATTGGTCTCTAAATTTAGAAATCAAAAATTTCGTAAAAACAATACTTTTTGAATACTTTAAAGTATAGGAAAATAAACATTTTGAAAATGTGAAAATTATCTTATCAAAAAGGGTAACTAACCGGTTTCGGAAGTCGTATTAACTGTCAAAACCGGTTGTAAAAATAACACAAATACAAAGTATAAATAGACCAGAAAATGAAGTAACTGAATGGTTTTGGAAGATAAAAGAGCTGATTTCGTCAATAAATGCAAAAAGAGGGTAAAAAATTGCCGATGAAAAGGAGGAAGCGATATCGAAAACTGAAACGACCAAATTTTTGTGTTAGATTTGCTCTAATACTGAAAGTTAGTCTTGTTCGGGTTGACGTAATGCGCAGAATGAGCATTAAAAGAAATATTCTGGGCGTACTTACAGTTATTGCCATTTGGTATGAAGAATACTTATAATCACGAAACTGTTCTACCAAATATTTTCATTGCATTAGGGGCGTGATGTTTTGCTATGGAAATGACCTCTATCGGAGAGTCTTGTGTCCAAATTCGTCATATTCAACGGAAATCAAATGTCAAATCCACCAATTGTATTCACTCATTAGGCGCGTGATGCTTAGCTGTGGGAACGGTCTTTATCAGTGAGTTTTGCGACCATAGAATTCGTCATATTCAATGAAAGAATCAAATGCCACACCAGATGTTCAGTATTTCCTTCTGTTTAGTAGGATTCCGAGTTTCCCCCTGAGGAAATTAAAGTATCTTTCTTTGCATTCATCCTTAAACAATGTGCTTTCATACAGTTTTCTATTATTCAAAAAATATCACGTTCTTCAAGAAGTTGTGTAGAATTGGGGTTTGGAAAAAATACATTAAGCACGTCTCTCCTTTTTCGGGAATTCCCTGGGGTTAAGTGGAACTTTTTGAAGAGGAAGGAGTAAGTAATAAGTTTGGAATTCGAGAACCGTGTAAAATGTGAGTAAAAATAAGAAAAATAAGTGAAAGAAATGATAAAAAAATATGTCGTAAAATATTGGTGTTGATTTATATCCGACGAGTGGGTCACTGATAAGGTATGCTAAATGTAATCTGCAGCAACAAAAAGCTTGTTAATTTTTAACGGTATCAAATGATAAAGAACTCAAAATTGTGCTATTTTTTTGCACAATTTTTAAATTTATTAATAAGTTTGGAATACCGTATGTTGGACACATTAGAATTTATGTATAAGAACACTTTCAATAGGAATTTCATGCGTTGGACATATCAGACTATATATTTAATTTATAAAAAAGAAAACTTTCAATTATAATCTCATGTATTGGAGACATCAAATATTAATTTAATTTATGTAGAACACTTTCAATTGAAATTCTACGTATTGGACATATCAGACTTTATAATTAATTTATGTAGAATAATACTTTCAAATTGGAGTTGCATGTGTTGGACATATCAGACTTTATATTTAAGTTACAAAGATGAAAACTTTCAATTTATAATGCCATGTATTGGAGACATCAAATATTATATTTAATTTATATAGAACTCTTTTAATTAAAATTACACGTATTGGATATATCAGACTTTATAATTAATATAGAATAATACTTTCAATTAGAATGCCATGTGCTGGACACACCAGATTTTATATTTAATTCAGACAGAATATAAAACTTTGAATTAGAATGCCATGTATTGGACACATCAGATTTTATGTTTGATTTATATAGAAGAATACTTTCAATTGGAATATCATGTGGTGGACATATCAGACTTTATATTTAATGTATATAGAAAAAAAGTTTCAGCTGGAATGTCATGCATTGGATACATTAGACTTTATATGTACAATTTATATAGAAGAAAGCATTCAATTGAAATCTCATGTATTAGACACATCAGACATTATGGGTCGATTCTACAAAGATGACAAAATTTGCGATCCTTTTTATTTTGGAGATATTTAAATAGAAATTATTCTAATATTTTCCGCTTCTTTTGTTCTACGATCTTGGCCTTTTAATATTCCAAAACTTCGATTTTGAAACTGGAAAAAAAAAAAGATAACAAAATATCTCCCACATGCATTGTCCTATACCTATGATGTACACATACTAGTGGATTTATCCATTACACAAAAAGTCATTTCCTTTTATGTTTTTAACCATAAATATACATGCGTGAAAAGTGTTGGTTTTATAAATAAAATTTAAAATATGTCTGTGGGTATGTGTGTGTTTGTCTCATCATCATGGGAGAACAAACAGATGCACCGAATTTCATGAAATTTTGTGGATAGCTGTAAAATAGCCCCACTTTAAATTGAGTCCATGTTTCGAGTTTCTAGAACCAGATGTTGTTGAGAGCAAACATGTGCCTACATACAGGTCATAACCCTATATGTAAGCACATGTTTGCACCGTATTTTCACTTCGCCACTGATGAAGGGCATAGTGATGCCCGAAAGCTCTTTGACCATGTAATTTTGTACGTCGATAAAAGAAGATTTTATTAATGGACTTTTAAATCTATTTTTGATTGTCTGATTTTAAAGTAAGTATTTTTATTTTTCATCATTAACACACATATAGAAAGCAGATGCAATGTGCATATAAATAATTGTTGATTATACACTTCTATAAACCTTAACCGTTAAATCACTTGACGGAATTTGAGATTCAGAAATGCCTTGCTGAGAACCATATTATCCACATGTCTTAAAAAGGGGCATATTAATGACTCACAAACCCTGCGAATGATGAATGCAGGGTGTGTAGAATGCTGTTGCTTTGTGCAAAATGTCGCTAATGAGTAGGACTATTATTAGTAGACATCCCCATCAACATGTTGCCTTGATTAAAAATTAGTAAATTCGGTTATAAACTATTTTCATATATCACATCTTGCCATTTACATGTCCTTAAACGTCATTAACATTATGTCATCCATATGACTCCTGAAAAAGACAAGAAATAAAAATTGTTTAAGTTTTGCTTATGTTTTATTATAATTAAGTTCCCCTTGAGGAGTTTCTATATATTCGGCGAACACATTTGCCGTAATTTTTAGGATCAGCTGTTATTTTGTACTCTCGAGTCCAAATTGTGCATATTGTCCGTTTGCGGGAAAAATATCGTGTGCATAATGCTATCTTTATGGGAGGTTCCTTTGTTATCATCATCTCGACAACCTCCGGTTCTAGAAACTCGAAACATAGACTCAATTTACAGTGGGGCTATTTTTTGGTTGCCCACAAAATTTAATGAAATTCGGTGCAGCAGTTCTCCCGTGATGATGAGACGAACACACATACCCACAGACATATTTTCAATTGTATTTATGTAGATGTACATATAAAAAAACTTAAAGCAGATTTTCAGTCTTCTTCCCTTCATAGAGCATTATCGAGTTTTCCCAAAGGAAACTGAAAGTCACTCTGCGCTCCTTGCGTTCATCCGTACACAATACTTTTCACCCTTTTATCTTATTCAGAAAATACCCTTGTTTTTGTAAAATGGAAAGAAGCGGCTTTTGAAGAAAATACAGTAAGCACGTCTCTTCTGCAGACAACCGCACTCGGGTGCTCACAGAACTTTTTCAGGGGAGCAGATAAATAGAAAAAATAAAATATGAGAATTGCATGCAATGTATAACAACGTTACCGAAAATCATCGAATCGGTTTATTTTGTATGCTGTTCGAGGTTCTGTACAGGGTGTCCCAAACAGATTGAAACACCCTTTAATTCTTTACTTGTTGGAGATAAGTGGGCATTGTAAATTTAAACAAGAAATATCAATCATGCATAAGCATTGATTATGAAACACTTTCCAACTGAAATGTAATTTCATTTAAAAATTTCTAAAATGTGATTCATTCAGTGGTAATATCTTTTACATTATCACAGTACTACAGTAATTTATTATACTTAAATATTTAAAACTGTATCGAAATATAAATCATCTGATTCTTTATGCAAAATCAATGAATATTTCATTCATATAACTTGTATTCCAGACTCCAGAGCTAAATAATTTTGTGTGAAAAAAATTCAGCAATTCTTATGTAATTCATCTTACAATCGCTTGAGATATTTGCATTCTGCATATGTTAAAATTAGGCTTCCTTGAAGAAATAATAAAAGTTTAGGGATCATTTAAAATCACAACTATTGTAATTGGATAGGCACGGAATTTAGATACACAGATAATACACAGATAATATATATGTGTATGTGTATGTACTCAAAGTATTGGAATCGTGCCGAAGATCGGAACTCGAATTTTCAAAGGATCTACACGTTTTGGGACTTCTAGAACACGAAAAAACTACTTTAAGGAAGACGTCTGTGTGTGTAAGGGTGTATCTGTGTATGTTTCTGTGTGTCTGTGTGGATATTACATCCACTCTAATTGAAAAACTAATGGACCGAATTTCATACAATTTGGTAGGTATGTTTTTTGTGGGAAATCCTGATGTTCATTAGATTATAGAACGATTCGTAATAAAAGAATCTGCCTTCTTTGCGAAATGACCGCAGAAATTGCCTTTATCCACTCTAGCTAAAACTAATGAACCAAATTTAACAAAATTTGGAGTATAATATTTCAATAACCTACAAGTGATTTATATACCAAATTTAACAAAATTTTGTATATAAATCATTTGTAGGTTATTCTACTACGATTCGGGAAAAAGGAACGGGCTATTTTTGCGAAATGGCCAGCAAAAATCGTTATATATAAAAATAAAAGACTACGTGTGCTCAATTATATCAATTAAATTCCTGTTTTATATGTGATTTTTGACAACAAAAAGAATAAGACTAACCCCATTACTCTAGGACTAGCCGTTCTTGAGATATTCTAGTTTTTTCGCGTTTTCGCTACGCCACCTTTGACAATAAGTCCAGCTATCAAATGAGAACCAAATTTAAGTTTAACGTGTAAATTCAATGTCATTTAAAATGCTTATGTTGTGCAGATAAACTCAAATTATCATTGAATAAATAAAGAGAACGAATATGAGTCTGCAGAGAAAGACATGTGCTGTCCACATCAGAATTTTTAACAATATTACACCAATGATTTATAGAAGTGAACGGGGATTATTTTCAGGCCATTTCGAAAAAAATGTATGATCTATATTTAAAGATCCATCAAATTTTTGTCGAATAAAATGTTCAACAAATTTAAGCTGTGTACCAAATTTTAACTCTCTAGGACGTAGGAAAGTGCATTTAAAATGCCATCAATTAAATTTATCATGAAGAGTTATATAAAATTTAAAAAAAATGAAAAATTGTTATCTACCAAATTTATTTTAAAATATGAAGCCACTCCCATATGCAAAACGTTTAAACAAATGGAGAGATATTTATTATATAATATCTCTCTCTTTTCTTTCTGAAAGATATCCCAAAGTCAGAATTTAAATGAATTTGTTTTTTTCCCTATATTAAATAATTTTTTTAATTAAAAAACTACTTAACATATTTTACTGAATTTTTTTTTATATATTCTATGGGATAATGTGAATATTTCCTAAAAATTTCGAAGCAATTCGTGAATTTTAAATTTACTTAAAAAATGTTTGAATAATTAGGTCCCATAGGGTTCAATGTATTTCATTTTTTCAACCCGGGTTCAATAAAAAACTAATTGGGTGATATTATTTATTTATATTCCCATAGGTCCTACAGACCGTCTGAACAACATACTAAAATTTCATTTTGATAAACTCATTTTTACGGCAGTTATCGTGCTAACGGACAGACAGACAGACAGACAGACAGACAGACAGACAGACAGACAGACAGAATGAACAAAGTCATAAACACTTTTCAACTTTGTTGTAAAGTGTTAAAAATGTTGAAAGTAAGGTAGGAAATAAGACTACGTTAATGAAATAGTCCTCCCATTCATTTTCAAAAAGTTACACTTTTTTAATTTTTATACGACCCCCTTAGACAAATCAACTGAATTATGATAAAGGAAAAAATCTGACTTATGCCACTTTTCCGTACCTTGTGAAAGGCTGTTTTATTGGTGAAAATAGGGATCATAAACAAATTGACGATTGAAATTGTTTAGATAAAGTACTTAATTATTGAGAAAGTACTCAGTTATTGAAAAGTATTTAAGAATCCGTGATTGCATCGTGAGCTTACGCGCAATTCGCAAAAATGTCTCATGTATTATGATCCAGTTTTATCTTTTTTGTGATATGTCACACATTTACCTTTCTAACTTGATATAGGGTCCCCATTCACAATGGTCAATTTTTAATTAAATATAACTTGCTCCATTTTAAAAATACAGATATGCGGTTTTTTTTAATGATCTTGTTGCATTAAAAATAAAAAAAAATTCTGTTTGACCAATTTGTCTAAGGGGATCGTATAAAAATTTTAAAAGTGCAAATTATTAATTATTTTCTACCTTAGTTTCACCATTTTTGCGATTTACATTGTCCATTCATCTCCAAAAGGTAGAGAATGAAAGCACGTTTCGATCTTTTTGGGACACCCCATATACTTCCCTTGATCTTGAGCGAATGCGTATTAAAACTAGAAATGTTTGCCTTCGTATGGTGGAAAGTAGCGTATACACTTCAATTTTCGATGGAACTATTAAATATTTTTATACTACAATGCACACTTATTTCGTGTAGTAGTATGAATTTCGGAAACACCGGAAGTGATGTCTCGATGATAGAAATTTGCAATTCTTAGAGAACCCTACCATACCCCCCTAAAAATTTGATTCTGAATCTATATTAATCATCATCTAAGACTTATCTATAACCAATCCTGAAAAAGAGATTTTTCAAAAATAATTTTTGAAACGGAAGTGAAAAAAAATCTAAATGGAAATCTTTAGTGAACCCCATTCCTCATCCAGAATCTAATACTGAATTTATATTAGTCATCATCTAATCCAATGTTTCTCGTCCTTTTATGCTTGACGCACCTCTTGAAAA
>OX578136.1:23273405-23423405 GCA_951213105.1 Amaurobius ferox
TTGGCTATATTTATAGCCAATCCTATAAAATTGATTTTGAAAGAAAATTTCGGAACTGAAAGTTAAGATTCTTTGTAAACCAATAGACTAGAATTTAATGCTGAATATTCATCAGTCATCTTCTATTCTCTATCTACAACTAATCTTCAGAATTACATGTTTGAAATAAAATGAAAATTTTTGAATCAGAGATTGGAAAAAGAATCAGAAGTAGAAAGTTCTTAGTGAACCCACCATTCTTCTCTAAAATTTGATAAAAAATCCAAATCAGTCACCATCTATATCAGATTCTGAGAAATATATGTACATAGAAATATTTTTATCGCGAGAACGAAAGTATGGCAAATTTTTTGCCATCAACAATTTTCTAGAAATATGATTATTTTTTGTGTAGATAAAAATGTTAATTGTTCTCTAAAATACTACAAAATCTAGAAACCTTGCTTTTATTTCACTAGCCAGTACCAATGGGCATATTTCCGGCTGGTATTGCGTCCGTAAAAGACTTACGTTTGGACATAAAAACCGAATTTTAAGGAATAATAGATGTGATAACATAGAAATGACATACATAAGAATGATGGATTGTTAAATCAAAAATGTCAAAGGAAAATTGAAATAAAATGAATGTAATTATTTTTATATATATGTCATTTCTATGTTATTACTTCTATTGTTCCTTGAAATTCTGTTAATGCCCAAATACAATTCTTTTATGGGGGACCCACGGTTATATTTTTGGTCGAATATGATCAAGAATGTTGTGATAACTAAAATCTATTTTTAAATTTTTAGTGCATTTTACTAAAACAGAGTAAATTAAAAAAAAACTTTTTTACTATTTTATTATAATTACAACTCCAAATTGTAATCTAGCCACAAATGTTGGCAATTGAACCGTTTTTACTTTCCTTATATACATAATTTATAAGGAAAGTATTGTGACGGGATCGAAAATTCGAATTCGAGTTTTCGACGGGAGAGCACGTTTCAAGCATCCCTGATCACGAATCAAACATTTTCGAAGTGATGTCTGTGTGTGTGTGTGTGTGTGTGTGCCAGTGAGTCTATGGAGAAGATAACTGACGAACGAATGAACCGATTCGAACAAAATTTGGTACAAAAATCACAATCCATAAACACCGGAAGTCTATTGTTTTTATACGCAATCGAATGTCCAGAACCCCCCTAAATTTTCGCGAGAAATTTTGAAAAATCGCCAAGAAATCAAAACCGCTTATAAAGTTACGCAAATAGACATTTCTTATGTAATTTTTCTTAGAAAACGATTGACATAAACTTCAGAATGCTAGCATGAACCGTTCTCGAGATATTGCACATTTTTCAAACAAATTTGTCAAAAAATCGCATAAATTAAAAAAAAATATTAACTTTTGAGAAACATGTTCACTTTTCATATGTAATATCATGCGATAAATTTGGTGACATCATTTTCGTGGATCTAGCTCATTCCATTCATGAGAAAAGATACGTTGAGTAATAATTTTGTATTTGAACGCCAATAGTTATTTATCTGCTATAAGCATAACTTATTTCTTCGTCCATAAGGCTTGGCGAGATTTTGGCGACAAATTTGGCGGAATTTCGCCAACTTGGCGACTTTTTTAAATTATGCCAAATTAAAGAAAATCTCGCCAAATGGATAAAAGTGACGCTAAATCAAAGAAATTGACGACTAATCGTCGAAAATTCAATATCTTGAATCAAGTATCTACTATATCTCTATCAAGTATCTACTATAAGAAAAACCTGTTTTTTTACAGTAAAAGTAGTAAATTCATTGCATTATATAAGGAAAGTCATGTGTTGCCCACAGATTTTTTTAAATTTATCCATAATATATCTCGAAGTGTTAGCAACCCTGTGACCTAGCTAGGCAAAAATGTATGGAAATCTGACGATGCTTGTTCTACTTATTAACTGCGACCTTACTCGACGCAGTTTTTTAGACGCGTCTTTATTTTACAGTCATAGATTATACGAAATCATATTTTATATAAAATACACTTTCAATATATTATCGATACATACTTAAAATACGCAAAAGTATTTCCCTTTAAAAGTTTTACAATATCATTCTCTGTCCGGCAATATAATAATGTTATTGTTGGATTTAACTATGAATTTTCCAAATTGCAATTTTTTTTTCAGCTGCAGCCAAAAAGAATTGATTATGATTCGTTGAGCCATAATAAAAATAAAATGAAAGTTGAGACTTGATATGCTGTGATGCGTGGGTTTTCACCACACGTCCGGTCAGGACGCAAGTATCATTATTATTCTCCATTAAAATCAACTTCGACATTAGCCGTGTCGGACATAAACACATGTAAATCAATTATAAAATATATGTGGACAATGAGGACAGCGAATAAAATATAAAACAATAATAAATTTATTTACTAATGATTAAAGTAATAAGAACATATTCAATTAACATTCAAACTTAAACATAAGTATTCTTAATACCATCCTCGCAAAGTTACTCTATTTGACACAACATTATAGTGGTATTCATATCTAATCTCATTGACATAATATTTTCTCCGTTCCACAATAATGGCTCTCATAATTACACCTACTTAAAACACCTAATTACCTTTCCTCACCTCAAGATTGCAGTTAATTCATACCAATCATATATTTATAGATTTCCTTAAAAATACAGTTAAAATAATTTGTGTAAGGATCAATTTACTCAAATACGAAGGCTTCTAAAATGTCGAGAGAGAGAGCTAGAAAGTCGTGCTACTTAAATGTATTTAAAAGACATGCATGGCATACCTCGATACTCCGTTGCGTGACCCGCCATCTGGTCGGAAGGCGTCGGGTGCCCCGCATCTCCGCAGTTGTTTGAGGACACTTCTCTCTCAAAATTCAAAAATTAAGTGAAGTTACTTCTCTCAAAATCTGACTCTCTCTCGAACATCTGCAAATTGTTGCCTCCTACAAAACTACGTCCCTGGTTGTAATTGGCATGACACTGTAGCCCCTGCTATTTCCATTGGATAGCATAAGGTTACATATCTGTTATTGGGTGTTGTCATCTCGTAGGTTTGGTTAGGATTCAAGAATTAATATGTGTCAGCTGACCGAAAGTTATCACGATTTCGGGAGCATGTGTGACCAGTGGCGATCAAGAGTTCGCCTCTTTCCAAGGACTCCCACTGCGAGTCCCTCTGTAATTGAGACGCAGCCGTTGACGAAGTCGAAGAAGCGTTGCTTTTATTTCCTTTCCAGGTGTCCTTCTGGGGAAACATATATTTATTTTAAAAACAATACAGAGACCGTCTTCATTGGTTGCGATCCATCCAAAACTTATGATGTAATTTTCCTCTGTTTATTTGCTGAAATTGTGACGGCCACGTCACAATTTCACTTATCTTTGGCAGCAAAGAAGAAGAGCAATGGAAGTATCTTTCGAATCAAGTGCAGATCACCCGCAACTCGTCAGAAACAGGAGTAGAACAGGGACTATCTCTCGTTTCAGACTCTTCCATTGAGGAGATATGCAAATGATTAGAATTTGGGAGCAAAAGAACGTTTTATTTAGAAATGGTGGCTACAAGAATACCCATACAACACACATGGTACCACAAATGTTCTGTGGACGTCGCAATGATCCATTAACGTCCCGTCACATTTG
This sequence comes from Amaurobius ferox, assembly GCA_951213105.1. Lineage (NCBI taxonomy): Eukaryota > Metazoa > Arthropoda > Arachnida > Araneae > Amaurobiidae > Amaurobius > Amaurobius ferox. Next base: position 23,277,073 of record OX578136.1, read on the forward strand.
GAACATTTATGGGCTGTGGCGGTATAGTCCCATTGAGACGTTCATTTTTTCGTGCTGCTGCGATATCGCATGTTTGTCTCTTTGTTACATTAAAGGGCGGTCCCATTTGGAACGTTTATGGGCTGTCGCAGTATAGTCCCATTGAGACGTACATTTTTTTCGTGCTGCTGCGATATCACATGTTTGTCTCTTTGTTACATTAAAGGGCGGTCACATTTGGAACGTTTATGGGCTGTCGCAGTATAGTCCCATTGAGATGTACATTTTTTTCGTGCTGCTGCGATATCGCATGTTTGTCTCTTTGTTACATTAAAGGGCGGTCACATTTGGAACGTTTATGGGCTGTCGCAGTATAGTCCCATTGAGACGTACATTTTTTTCGTGCTGCTGCGATATCGCATGTTTGTCTCTTTGTTACATAAAAGGGCGGTCACATTTGGAACGTTTATGGGCTGTCGCAGTATAGTCCCCTTGAGACGTACATTTTTTTCGTGCTGCTGCGATATCACATGTTTGTCTCTTTGTGACATTAAAAGGTGGTCACATTTGGAACGTTTATGGGTTGTGGCGGTATAGTCCCATTGAGACGTACATTTTTTTCGTACTGCTGCGATATCGCATGTTTGTCTCTTTGTGACATTAAAAGGTGGTCACATTTGGAACGTTTATGGGCTGTGGCGGTATAGTCCCATTGAGACGTACATTTTTTTCGTGCTGCGGCGATATCGCATGTTTGTCTCTTTGTTACATTAACAGGCGGTCACATTTAGAATGTTTATGGGCTGTGACAGTATAGTCCCATTGAGACGTACATTTTTTTCGTGCTGCTGCGATATTGCATGTTTGTCTTTTTGTTACATTATTTTATACATTGTCAAAATATGGAACTCTTCTTCTTTTGGAACATTACACAAAACATATTTCATTTAGACAGAATGTCATTACATATTCGTGTTTAATTTTTATTCTATCATTCCCTATCAGTATTTTTAAGAGTAAAATCGCCAGTTATAAACTACTAAAATTGAATTATTTCCTCAGGTCACCGAAACAATAAAGTGAAATGGATCTCGAAAAGGGGGGGGGGGGGGCGATGACCGAAAGAGTGATTTTATGGAGAGTGTATTGTGAGACAATGGAGGAGTTATGGTCATTCTCCCCTCCTCAACACACTTTCAGACTACGCCAATGCATATGAACCTTTTAAATATATTCACAAAGACAAGTTTCTTCTTTCAAAAATAAAAGAAACATGAATACGACATCCCACAACAATTACAATACAGTTATTTTGATCATGTCCCAGGAATGTCGTGTTATGGTACGGCGATGTTCTATGAATGTCCCAGCAACAGCCGAATGTCCGCCTTTCGAGACGTCGCATGTGATGTTCTTTGCACATCGAATTGATGCATCCATAGAACATCACAAAACGTCATTGCCAGGACATCGCTCTGTTACATTCACGGAAAAAAATATTTTATACATTGTCAAAATATGGAATTCCTCTTCTTTTGCAACATTACACAAAACATATTTCATTTAGACAGAATGTCATTACATATTCGTGTTTAATTTTTATTCTATCATTCCCTATCAGTATTTTTAAGAGTACAATCGCCAGTTATAAACTACTAAAATTGAATTATTTCCTCAGGTGACCGAAACAATAAAGTGAAATGGATCTCAAAAAGGGGGGGGGGGGGCGATGACCGAAAGAGCGATTGTATGGAGAGCTTATTGTGAGACAATGGAGGAGTTATGGTCATTCTCCCCTCCTCAACACCCTTTCAGACTACGCCAATGCATATGAACCTTTTAAATATATTCAAGTTTCATCTTTCAAAAATAAAAGAAACATGCATACGACATCCCAAAACAATTACAATACAGTTTATTGATCATGTCCCAGGAATGTCGCGTTATGGTATGGCGATGTTCTATGTATGTCCCAGCAACAGCCGGATGTCCGCCTTTCGAGACGTCGCATGTGATGTTCTTTGCACATCGCATTGTTGCATCCATAGAACATCACAAAACGTCATTGCCAGGACATCGCTCTGTTACAATCACGGAAAAATTATTTTATACATTGTCAAAATATGGAATTCTTCTTCTTTTGGAACATTACACAAAACATATTTCATTTAGACAGAATGTCATTACATATTCGTGTTTAATTTTTATTCTATCATTCCCTATCAGTATTTTTAAGAGTAAAATCGCCAGTTATAAACTACTAAAATTACTACTGACATTTTAGTAAGTGGTAAATAATCTCTTGACAGCAATATAAGCCGATATTCCGTATGGCATAGAATCAATTTAGGTGCTTATGTCCCTCTGAGGAAAAAACTACACAAATGTTGCAATTGGGCAGTAAATTCAGTGGTATTCTGAGAGGGTTGTAATTGCTGTTCCAGCATGTCCCAGATTTGTTCTATTTGTGATGGGTCTGGGGATCTCTGGAAGGTCACGGGAGAGTATTAAATCCTCGAAGATATTGATAAGAAAGTTGTGCAGTACGTGGCCCTGGTACGTGTTGTACCTGGATGGTTTGACAGCACAGGTAGAACAATCAACTTTAGAATATAGTCGACGTGCAAACGAGCAGTCAGATTAACTTGCAGACGAACCATAGGGGATCGGCTGTTACATGAGATGTCTCCCCTAGATACATGTGTATTATTAATCACACTACATGTGACGGTGGTGCTCCGCTCGATAAGAAATGCGGGAACGGGACTCTGACCAGTCCTTCTCCACATAAGTATGCGACGGTCATTAGCACTGAGAGAGAAGCGGGATTCGTCGTTAAAGACAATATGCCTCCAATCGGACACTGTCCAGGCTGACCGAGTTTGGCATCAATCTAAATTGCTCTGCTTATGTTGAGGGCCACTGATTGAATTCTTAATGGACGTTGTCCCGAATAGTATCCATTGATACAGGATGCATGGAGGATGGCAAATATTTTCAAATGTCTGATAGGTGTGGCGTCTTTGTTGTGGACGTGTTTCTCTCTCGACTGCACGATCATCTCGAGCAGTTGTCTTTTCGGGAAGCCCTGAGACTCTGCGACTGTTACATGCACTTATTTTAATCTAATGTGGCCAACACCGAGCAATTACCACATCGTTCTGACCAAGGTGACGACTGATACGTCTGTTGGACTATTCAACTTCCATTAGGACTATGATTCAACCTCTCTCTGAATCCAATAATTGTTCGTAGCGCCATCAAGTACGTTTCAAAGGCATCTTTGAACACAACTTGCAATGTCAAAGTAGAAAATCCATTTCCAATTGCCTATGAGGGAGAACACCGGTTATTTTAAATGCTGCACGATGCATCATTCTCATGCGCCTTGCATGAGTCTTATAACATCATTGGCGCTGAGAGTTTGATCATTTGCTATGTAACTCTTGAAACGACATTTGCATGCCGAGTTTCGCGGCTGTAACTCAATTTTATATGGGTGTATACATTTTTTGAGGATTGGAAATAATGAAATTCTTAGTACAGCCAGTAGCATAAAGGTCCAGACCAGCGTGGTAGTCTACGGCCAGTTAGAAATCTTTACGTGGCCTCGAGTTCAAATTTTATGGAATTTTGAGTTCAAAATGGTATTTTGAGTTCAAATTTTACAAGGAATTCAATTACAGTATTTTACAATTCGCGTACTGCTAAAATATGGTGTGCTAGCGACCAGATAGGATTGAAAGACCTGTCTCGAAAGGGAAACATATAAGGTAATTGAAATGGAGTACTTTCATGGTCTAATCTGATTAAGCTAAAGTGGGGTCCAGAGCCTGGCGTTAATTTGGGTCCCCCCTACGAATACCAAAAACATGCAAAACATCAACACATAACAAATTTACTAGGGTTTAGGATCACAGTTCCAAAAAACCTTTTGAACATATGGAAAACTTCCAAACTTTTTACTTCAAAGTAATATATTAAGATTTTAAAAGATATATAATATTTAAAACTATTAATATATTTATTAATTTAAAATGAAAACTAATATTACCAGTTTTAAATTAATAAAATACTTCTACTTCAATTTTAATCATATAAAAAATTTAGGGACCCCTTTCAATTTGGTGCCCAGGATTGCGGTCCTTGAATTAGTCAGGCCCTGTGCATGTTTATGTTGCTTGCAGTGCATCTGAACGCAATTCGGGGAGGCTCGAGTCCGATACTAGTTTCAAGAAAAAGTTGTTTTGAGTTCAAATTAAGTCTATTTTTTAAAGAACTTTATATTCATTCAAAGAATGAACAGTCAAATCATACATTCAGTTTCACCCTCCTAATAACCCTTTTTGATCTCTTGCTTCGGAAATACAAAGATTTGATTCAAAGAGTGTGACCATCAAGTTTTTGTTCCTAGAAAAGTTGTCTTATTCTTTCTGAACTGGTGCAGAGATAAGGTTTGAGGAAAATATAGTAAGCACGTCTTGCTTCATCAAACTGCCCCCGGAGATGCACGGATCTTTTCGTAGATAACGTATTAAATAAAAACGAATGGAATTTGAGAACGTAGGACGAAAATCGAGAAGAAATGTATTCTTTGAAACAGTGGCATTGGCTACTAGAAAATGACTGTAATTTGTGCGATATATTGTAGTCTATGTTTAATATTAATTTGTATTTTAAAGACATATAAACAAAATTGGAATTTTTGAATTTGAAAGCTTATATGATTATCTTAGTATTTTTTCCCGTTAAAATCAATAAATGTTTTTTTTAATTTACTTGTTTTTACTAATGTGTGTTTCTTAATCTGCAGAAGTATGTTCATTTTGTTTCTAAATCTGGTAAATATCCTTATTACTTTCTCATGCAATATAATATAAAAAAAGTATTGTTTTCGCGAACATTTTAAAATTTGAGATCTTGATGCAATATATGTTTTAAGACCTCCTGAATACGTCTTGATTATTTTTAGAGTGCTGTCTGTCTGTGGTCGATTTTTTGTGTACACGATAGCAGCCACAAATATTAATGGATTTTTACGAAGCTTTATATCCGGCTTTATTATCAAAAATCTAGAATTGGATAGAATATTTTGAAATTCAAGCGTAAACTTTGAAATTATATATCTTTTTAACATGGCATCATAACACAAAATTTGACATAATCATATATAAAAGGGTTTATCTATATCTCAGTGATTATTAGACTTCATAGTTTCAATCACTTTTATAAAAAATAGCTGCGATAGCATTTTTTGCTAATGACGACATCCCCCCTCAGGGGGGGGGGGACAAGTTACCCGCCCCCATGAGGTACATTGTCAAGTATGGTATTAATCGAATATTTTTTTAAGCTATTGAGTGTGAAGGGTAAGACGATATAATCTTTATAATTTGGGCCCATGATACCAATTTTTAAAAAAATTTTCGTGTTAAAATTTGAAAAAAAAAAGCTTCGAAAAATTGATTTTGATATGAAAAAGTCGAGTTGAGCTATATTTGAGTTAAATTTTTTCGTTTTCCTGTTTAATCCAAGATAAAATGTCTGTTACGTGTTTCTTATGCCGCAGAATTAGGTCCTGAAACTGATAAATATTCTTATGTTTTAGGGTATTCATTATCCTTTTATTTATGTGTGGGACAGCGTGCATTCCAAACGAAGAACCTCTCAAAAAGACAGGTATCTGACATACTCTATCCCAAACAGTTCCATTCCCCTTTTCAGACACGGGCGTCCAATGGACGCTATCCCACTCGTAAGCGAAATGTCAACGAATAATTTAAACTGCCGTTACTGTTAGTTTGAGAAAAATAATTCATTTATTTTAGTGCGTCAAGTTTGAGAAAATGACAGTAAAACTCAGGCGTTACAATGTAGAAAAAGTTATAGGCTAATTCAATCCTATTTTGATGGATATCTTATCACATATTTAATTTACATACAAGGGAACGTTCCATATTCAGCTAGAGAATCAAAATATATCAAGTTTTCGTCACTTTATAAAGCGTTTTCGAACAATTCCCTGAAGGAAATCGGAAAGCACTTTGCGTTCATGACTGAAACAATGCAACCATATAGTTTTCTCTTTTTTATTTTTCAAAAATATTCCCTTTATTGTAGAGTAACGCCGAAGTGAGGTTTGACAAAAGAGCAGAAAAGGGCTGTTCTTCTTTTATCAAAGTCCCTAGGGCGTGCATGGACTTTGCGCAGAGAAGAAAGAAGTCAATAAAAAATGGAAATTCAAAAAATTTTATGAAATGCGAAGAATAATAAGAGACAGAATTGAGAAAACAAATTATTGTGTGAAGCAGTGGTATCGATGTATTTCAGTCTAACTTCTTTAGTTAAGGAAAACGAGGCACAAACAAAGTAATAGTCCAAAACAGGAATGGGCGCGAAAGGATGAAACAGGGGGATTTTATACCCAAGATCTGGATAAAGAGAGAGCCAATCAGAAAGCAGCATGACGAACAGTCTAAGCCAATCCAAATCGAGGAGTAAGATACAAGATTGGTGTTGTCATAACACAACAGGAATATCCGGACAAATCAAGTCTGAACAAATCAAGAATAAATCCGACAAATCAAGAATAAATGAGACCCAACAAGACGAAAAATCAAGGTAACGCTTTTTTAATTCAGGTCTTATATATAATCTGCTTTTTCCTTTCGCACCCATTCCTATTTTGGATATGATCTTCGTTAGTGCAAGAGAATCAACAAAGTCGAAATAACGAAACGGTTCGGGTTTATTGGTTCTTTTGCACTGACGAAGGGAATCCAGCTTATCCTCGAAACAGCTGTATGCTGAATTATTATTTTATTTGTGCTTATTTATGCTGCTTTAGCTTTCCTTATCTTTCATTCAAAGTGTATTTTACTTGTTAATAGCTTCTTTAGCATATGTACAAGGCAACATGCTTAAATATCAGCTTAGATCTTCAATTAATTCACACTACGCAGTAAAATAAAAACCAACCATGTAGATTTTTTGCTCCAAAACAAATTCTAGCTTCTTTATCGGGAGATTGAACTGTGTTTCTCTTGGCACGTTATGGTTTTTTTATGCGCACGTGGGAAACATTGAATAGGACCTGAAGTTTAATGTGGATTCTAAATCATTATAACTTTGTATGTGTGATTGAGCCCATTACCTAGATTTGAGATTTGGATTCCTCACTAGTGAATCTGAAGGTTGAAGTATTGGTACACGCAATACTCCGAGATATCACTAGGAGTGAGAATTTTGTCCGTTTGGACTCTAGGTAGTCTAGGAAGCTAAATGGAAAGTAAAATGGAAAATGTTCTTTTGCAGTAAAGAAATGTTATGGGATTATCTTAAAGTGTGTCATTGAAATCGATTGTGAAAATAAGTTTTATGATGCATAGATGGATTTATCAGGATTTATAAAAACTTTTCTTGATTTTAAGATGAGTTTAACAGAGTTGTATATTACACTATAGTCGTCAAGATCTAGTTTGAAAAACTTTTAGATACATCATATGTTTCCGATACGACTGCAAGGTATATTCTAAATTAATTCCTCCTACGATTTCTTCATTTTAAAGAAAAAGTTTGTTGTTACTTTTCCACAAAATGGAATACAGTATAGAGAAAAAATTAGTTTCACAAAATTTTTCAATTTCGAGATTTTGATATCAATATATCTTAGGACCTCCTAAATGCCTTTTCAGCGTGATGTCCGCCTGTCTGTGGTCGATTTCCTATGTGCACTGTAGTTGTCACAAGTAATAATAAATTTTCACGAAACTTTATAATCGTCTTTCTTAACGAAAAATCTAGAACTAGATAGAATTATTTTAAATTCGAGTGAAAACTTATATTTTATTCTTCTGAGTTTTAGACTCCTACTAAAATTTGCACATTTGAAATCCCGAACAAAGTCGGGTATATCTGCTTGCACACATGTAAAATACCAATATTCAGTGAAATAATCAAAAGGCACACGATACGTTCCGTGTTTTCATTCTTTATATATCCCCTGAGGAAATGAAAAGTCAGTAAACGCTATTCTGCGTTCATCCTCAAACAATGCACTATGATTCAGTTTTGTTTTCAGAAAATATCACGTCCTCTGACAACTGGGGCAGAAGTTGGATCGTCAGAAAAGGCAGAGAGCACGTCTTCTTTGGCAAGCCTCACTCGGGGATGAATGGAACTTATGCAGGGAAGGGGCTGGTTCACGATATAAAAGAATAGATTTCTGGAATTTAAGAATTATATAGATATTGTGGTAAGGTTTTCAAAAGTATGATAACACAAAGTGTTCTGTGAAATAATGGTATATTGGTTCACTTCAAATGTCATCTTGCATAATAAAAGATGTGTGTATGTGTGTGTAGGTGTTCGTGTTGTTGTTGTTGAAACCCAGACCGTCCGACCTACCAGAAAGGTGTAAGGTAACTGTTTAGACAGTCGGGAAGTGCCACCCAATTTGGACCGGAACCCAGTGGGGGAGGCATCCACAGGGACCGTACCCTCCTTCCCCTACCACCAACCTCTCGGAAGGACTTTCGGACCCACATGTTTAACGTGATCGTACTCCGCATGAACACGGCGGCAGTTTTGGCAGTGGCTGGAATCGAACCCGGGCCTACCGAGTGCAACTCCAGCGCGCTAACCAATGGGCTACCGCGCCCCTGTAGGTGTTCGTGTGTCACTTGTACCGAAAAATATCGGACAGCTACGAAATTTGATACAGGTACGAAATTTGGTACTTTAGAATCCAAGAAAAGACGTCCTGGAAACATTTTTTAGAAATTCTAATTATGTTTTTAGTTATTTTATGCTTTAGCACGATTTTGAGTGATTTTTGCGCAAATCGGTTCCATAGTGACCGAAAACACTATTGCAGTGTCTCAGTATTGATATCGGAAAGATCTATCTAAAAACGTTCTTTTTAACGATGCTTAAACTGAACTCATAGGACAATTTCTTAATATTTTTTATATACAAGGCATTTTTAGGTTATCTAATATATTTTCGCCGCCTCTAGAAAAGTAAGATTAACACAATTCTATAGTTTAATAAAATTGTATATCTTTGTATTCTAACAAGAAACATTTTTTTGAATTACTACATTATTTTTGGTGATTTTTGAAGCAAACGTATGGAAATTGAGATTTTCTATTCCCGTTCGCGAAGGACATCATTATCCGGCAGCCGATGGACGTTTCTGTGCATGCTTGAATTTCATTAATTATTTACCAACAATGTCACAAATCAGTGCGTAATTGCTACAATATAATTGGAAATTAATTGGGACAATTTAATTAAGTTTGAAAAGGGAAAAAAATGTGCTGGACCAGGAATCGAAATTTAAATATCTAGTGTCAAGGTATTTTAAATGAGAAATTCCTGCACGATCCAGGGAAGCAAGTGTTTACTCAGCAATTATTTACAAACTATACGCAGAACGTAGTTGCTGAACATTTAAACTTTCAGATATAAATTTTTCAATGACAATTAACCAGAATTATCACTAACCAAACCTCAATTGTGGCAAATTTCTTTGAATAAACATACATACTAGGGAGGCCCAGATTTTCGATTCACGGTCTCGCATTATTTTTCCTCTCTAGAAATTTAATTGTAATTTGTTTAAAATAAATTAAAAGTGAAGTTTTGAAACAATTACCTTCTTACAGCCTCGTGAAGGTGTAAATCCACTATTGTACGTTTGTATGTAGATATTTGTGTGCATATTACGAGGTATTGTTCGTGAATAATTTATTTAAAAATTCTATTGTTAATATTATATAGAAGCTAAGACTGTTAAATGCTCATGTACTATTCAAGAATTGAAAAACATTCACAGATTATTTTAACGTAGTTAGTGAATGAATTACTCCATTGTTAACGTTTTAAGAACTTTCATAAATTGGATAAAAATTCAGCTACTTTATTTTCATACACACTAATAACTTTCATACACACTAATGGGCTCTTATATACACACTAATGGTCTCAGCTTTATACACAATAATGAGCTTTATATACTCTAATGGGCTCAGTTTTATATACACTAATGACCTCAGCCTCCTGCTTGATTTCGTTTGCCAATCATTGTAACTCGTTTCGCGAGTCGAGGGCATAGCCCTCTATAGCTGAGCTCACTTCGTGAAGTATTTCCTAGCGCCTGCTACGCGAGGCGTAATACGCCTGTTGAGGAACCGTCCCTTGTTCGTTGGCACTCGCCAACTCCCAGAGTTGGTAAAGAGCTCGAGTTGCCTCGCAACGCCGCTGGCCTGAGCGAGTTATTTTAACCCAGATAGCGCTCACGATAGCCCTCGTGCTCCAGTTAGCTGACGATTTCTAGGACCCAGAATTTAGGGCTTCGACTTCTGTTAACTGCCGCTTACTAATCGCAGGAGATCGTTTCGGAAGATCTTTCATAACGCGTGCTGCACAGGCGTAACACCCCACTTGGGGCTTCGCTCCTTATTAGTTAACACCCTTCAACGCCAGAAACTCACTTCACCAGCTCTTTCGTTCCACGTGCCTGGCAGCACATGCCGGGCTCTCATACTCCCAGATTACTGAAGTTCATCAGGGGCTCTGTCTCCTGTTTGTTGCCATTCACTGACCACTGGGGCTTGTTTCTTGAGATCCTTCGTCCCACTTAGTGCGCAGGCATAATACGATCATTGTGCTCCACGCACATTGTTCCTTGACAATCTTCAACACTCGTATTTCGCTTCACGATCTCTTTCATCCTGCCCACAAAGTGTAAATATGTAACAAGTAAAGTTTTCACTTCAAAATTGCATAAAACATGGAAAGTTTAATCCGATTGTAACCAAAATAAGAGACGAGTCATAGCTCTGTATTCTAAACCATTATATTAATTTGTAAATTATTTAATGTTATAGGTCAGGTACTCCCTTTGACAGAAATTTTAAAAGGCTTTTGTCAGCAGTGACTGCGACCGTTTTTTTAATATAAAGAGAAATTGACTATTGCTATTTTTTCAATAAATTTGATAAGCAAAAGTATGTTTCTTACTATAATATATTTTTAACAAAATTGAAAAATAAATACTAACTGTTTTTCTTTCTTAGCATTTGCTATCTTTGTTTAAATAAAGTTATACTTATGTGCAACTCTATCATCCTTCGGAAAATGTGAATGAATGAACTTATCTGAAGTTTTGGATAAATTAATCCGGGATTTTGGGATAGTGGAATTTATACTTAGCCCTTCAAGTTTTCTGGTAATGAAACTCGCTATATTTTAAAATGAACATAATTAAAGGGCACATGGTACGTTGTTCCGTTAACATAATTAACGGAACATGATAACAAAAACGCTAGCTTTTAAATAAATAATGATTAACGTTCCAAAACTCCATTCATATTTCTTTAAACACATATCATCATCATATTTGGCAAGACAGCCCAGAATGAGCCACGGCCTTTCGCTGAAGATTTCTCCAGGACTGTCTATTTCTAGACCTGGTCTGCCAGTCTCTTGCTCCAATCACTCTAAAATACGAATCAACTGAGTCAAGCCATCTCAGCTTAGGTCTTCCCTTTTTTTCCACTAGTAAAGGGCCTTGAAGCAAACATCTTCTTTACCGGGTCCCTTTCATCCATTCTAGCAATATGAGAGGCCCAGTTCATTCGCTTAATTTAAAAATATTTAATAATATCGAGTTCTTTAAATTATCTATAAATCTCTGAATTAAAACGCCTCTGCCACAGGGCATTCTCCTTTACTCCAAGGATGCCTCTGAAAACCCTACGCTCAAAAACAGGAACTCTACCTCTTAAACACATATAGTATCGTTTATTTGTTGCGATTGATTTAACTTATGTCTCTGAAAACAAACACACTACAGAAGATGGCTTACCGTGCTGAAAACACCGGTTCGCGTTAGATCACCGAAGTCAGGCAGCATCGGGCGCGGTTAGTACATGAGTGGGTGACCACCTGGGAACACCGCGTGCTGTTGGCACATTTCGGACGCGGTAGCCTGGTGGTTTGCGCTCTGGATTTGCAAGTTACCACAACTGCCGCCGTGTTCATGCGGAGTACGATCACGTTAAACATGTGGGTCCGTAAGTCCTTTCGAGAGGTTTGTGGTGTCCAAATGGATGCTCAAGTCCTTGTTGACGAGCCGGACGGCCTGGGTTTTCAACACCTTTCTGGTAGGTCGGACGGTCTGGGTCTCAACAACAACACTATCGAAAATAAAATGTGAAAATTTACTTACCTCCCAAACTATAATTGCTGTTTCATAGTATGGAGTGATTCTTCCAAATAGGCATAAAATCTAAAAATAAAAAAGTACTACAATTTTATAACTTTTCTATAAAAAACATTATTTTTACAGATGTATTAACTTCAAAGAAAAATTTAGAGGCAAATACTTTTGAAACATGTGCTTTTCCTAATCATACATTTTCCAGTTTTTCAATAAATCAATGGGATGTGAGTTTCTAATAGAATTTCCATATTCTATATAAATAAATTATTTTATGAAAATAAATTCCATATAAATAAATTATTCTATCTAAAAAGCCATACTCTATATATTTAGAACCGGCCGAGATAGACCAGTGGTTATAACGAAAAGATGAAATGAAGAAGAATAACCCAAAAAAGCAGATATTAAAAGAAATAAGAATTAATTTCGAAAAAGCGACGAATTCTGAGTTTCTGCGTTAAAATATGCCAGTAAAATGTAACGTATTTAACGAAAATAAGGTAAGGAAAAACACCTTTTATTTTGAAATGTTGCTTACAAACTGTTTGCATATCCAATAGTCAACTGATTAGGTATCTAGTTTTTCTCAATTTTATATACAGCTTGCCGTGTAACACTGAGGCTGTTTGATAAATGAGCAATTTGAACAAAACACTTCGGACACGTTTTTTGTGTCTTGATTTCCTGAGCGGTTTCCTTTCGATTTCTTTTTCTATTCATGTTAAGCTGCTTTCATTTCCCCTTTTTAAAACTTTATAAATATCTATTCTATTTTAACCCTTCTTTTTCTCCTTTATTTCTTTTTATTAATTTTTGTATGAACTATTACAATTTACTTCATTCTAAATTAAACTTTCAATAACCTAAGTACACTAACCTAATAACTAAGTAATAACCTAAGTTCGACGAAGGAATCACGACATTTAACTAATAAACAACTTTATTTACAGCAAACTTCGTTAGGAACTCAATCCCCCCAATATGTATATATATATATATATATATATATATATATATATATATATATATATATATTGCAAAACTATATATAAATTATTTACAACGCTAGCATTACAAATTCTTCTACCCGGGACATGCTAATCTGCAATAAACTTCAAACCAAACTTATCACTAAACTGACTTTCAATCTGAACCTGTGATGATCAAACTACGACACAATATATATACTCACAAGACTGCAGGCTATAACTCTCGATGCTACCTGCCACGGGCGACCAGAACACACACACCTCCGAACTCGGCAGAATGGCAGAGGCGTAATTCTAAAGTCTGCCTTCTTATAGATCTGGCCAATCGTGAGTATGCGATTCTTCGGAATGAAAGTTGAGAAATTTAGGACATAAATTAAAATCAGGAAAAAGTAGAATTAGAATAAAATGATAATAAATAATAGAATCCTAACAACTTTCTTGCACACTAATACCTTCCTTGCCGTAACCAAAGTTTCCAAAATTAACATGATGATAATGCTCAATAGATTTTTGATATTCTCTTTTAACTTAATTTCTTAGTTGATGTCAAGAAGTATTAGAAGAGGCAACCTTTCTGCTCATACTGCAGCAGGGGTGTATAGTGTCTTCAGTGAACAATTATTTTGATCAAAGTGCTCGCTTCTGGTCTGCTTTAATGCGTTGGATGGGGGCATAGCGAGTAGGATGCATTCCATCCTCTTAGGTTACTAGTTAGTACAGCGGATGAGTAGTAGCTCGGGCTATATATTTCTATAAGCCGCTACTAAATGATCAACTAGTTTTTGTTGTTGTTTTCAACTATGTTCCTATCATATTCATTTATGCTGTATCAACTATGGATTCACTGGTTAAATATATAATTGGAATGTATTTCAATCCACATTCCATTTCCGAATATCCTCTAAAATTTCTCTTTGACTGTCTAGTAATTGAAGAACTTCAGTAATTGCTGCTCCATTTCAGGAGAATTATTGTTTCTACCGTTGTCTATATGAATAAGTTGAGTTCATTTAAGAAGAATTTTTCGTAGTGTCCAACTTAATAGAGTGTGACATATATATAATTACGAACTAAACTGTCTCTAAAAATAACCATATATTGTTACGTTCGTGAAATACAAAGTATGAAATGGGCTAATCATGTGCCCGATGAAAGAATCACCGAAAAAATCTTTTTGGCCAAGCCTACCGGGAAGCTACTTAGAGGAAGAACTACATTAACTTTGAGAGTACTGACAGTGTAGTTAAGGACTTTGATTTTCTAGATAATAGGTATAGGAGAACTCTTCTTCTTCGACCCAGACCGTCCGACCTACAAGAAGTTATATGGTTTAGACGGCCGGGAAATGACACCCAATTTATATCGGAACCTTTGGGGACGGCATCTACAGGATCTGTACCCTCTTTCTTCTCCCGCCACCCTCTAGGAAAGACACACGGTCTTATTTAACGTGCCCATACTCAGCGTGGAAACGGAGACAGTTTAAGCAGAGTCAAAAATCTAACTCGGGTCGGCGGAGTACAATCCCCGCGTGCTAACCACTGGGCTAACCCACGCACATGGGGGACTCTTGCTGGGTATAGGACGGGATGGAACATACTCATTAAGAAGACCAGGGCCCACACTGCGCTGTCGAGTTAGTGCAGAAGAAAGGCTCGTTTCATCAAAAATTAAAATATGATTTCAATATCGGAAATTGTGGGTCTTGCGAACATGCATTGCATAACAGAGATCTCGGATGAATGAATGCATCAAACGTTGAATTATACTGAAAATCGTCTGTTCTAAAGCTACAGAGAAATTTCACTTATTGGCCTTCTGATTAACTGAGAAGTAGCATATATACTTGCTGTTGCTCATAATTTGAAATATGTGAGAATTCTAATGGAATTAATATTCTGTTGCTATTACCGAAACCGTTATACACTGGTTTCGACATTTTATTTTGACACAGGAAATAAAACATATTCTGATAGAAATCCTTACAATTTCAATAAGAATATCACCTCCATCTACTATAAGAATATGATAAAATGTATGTCCCTGATGACTGTCTGAGAGCCCATCTATCATAATTCCATTCCATATTATCAGAGAATTCCAGAATTTTATTTTATAGAAAACCCCACTGATATTTTTCTTCCTCTTAAGAGTATTCGATAAAGAAGATATTTTGTTATAAAATGCAATATTTCCCTTTCAATAATTTATTCACTTGCATGTGATATAGAGGGAATACTGTTTGACTATTTCAAGATATTTTCAGGATTATGACTAGAGTTCTCAAATAGGGACTAGTTTCCGACTCAGTTATAATATTTTTCAAAATATTCATGGTATTGCACAAAAAGAATAATACATAGAAAAATAAATGGTAAAAGACATAAGTGGTGCTTTGCAAGAAAAAAGCCCATATGATAGAAATTTCAGTTCTCAGGGAAACGTAGTATATAGATATTAATACCGACAACTCCTTGTTCAAATTCCGGTACTCCCCGATTTAATATATATGCCAAATTCTTTTCGAGACGCTTTATTTATTCGTGAGATATCGCGTCCACACACACACACACTTACACACATCACCTCAAAAACTTTCATATTTAGCGTATTATACATGCTTGTGACTCCCGGCCGTCCAAACAGTTGCCTTACACCTTTCTGGTAGGTCGGACGGTCTGGGTCTCAACAACAACAACATGCTTGTGAATACGGCGACAGTTTGGGCAGATGCGGGAAATAAATTTGGGTCGTCCGAGTGCAATCCCTGCGTTATAACCACTGGGCTGTCCCACCTCGCAAGCTATCGTTTCTTCTTCGACTCAGACCGTCCGACCTACCTGAAGATGTAAGATATCAGTTTGGGCAGCCGGGAAGTGCCCCACGATTCAGACCGATACCCAGAGGGGGAGTTATCCACAGGGACCGTACCCTTCTCTCGGAAGGACTTCCGGACTCGCATGTTTAACGTGACCGTATTCCGCTTGAACACGGCGTTAGTTAGGGCAGATGCGGGAAACGAACTGGGGTCTTCAGAGTGCAATCCCCTAGCGCTAACCACTGGACTGTCGCGCCCCGCTAACCACTGGGCTGTTCTACCTCGCAAACTACTGATTACCTCTGACCTTACCAAGCTACCACTTAGTCCTCTTATCTGTACATCAGCCCCGATCTAAATCCATGACCATTTAAGCAAAACACCACGTCATTTATTCAAATTTACATCACGCCAGAAAACTTTATGAAAACATTTATCAAACATTTTAATCTTAATATATCCGTATATATCCCATAGAAAACTGAAAAGTCTATTGCTAAGTCCAACCACAAGTTTAAATCTTAGGAAAGAAAAATGAGCGTTCAAACAATTTCCCCATTCACATTAACTTCCGACTGGCATCTAGGTACCCAATTTGTTATGTTGTTTATTTATCTTTCCTGTTTACTTGGTGTAAAGAACAGTCTAAAGTTTAATTTTTCACAAGAAGCATTACAGTCCTCTACTTTCTCAAAGAGGTAAATCAGTGTTTACACAGCTGCCGATGATTTTCATTATTATTCGTTCAGTGACGTACATTATTTCACCCATTCTAAAATGTCAGAAAAAATAATCAAATGTTAGCTAGCACAAGTCTACTCTGCATATGAAATAAGGCGTTGAAAATATTGAAAGACAGAATACAGCATTGCAACACTATACCAGAATAACATATAAATTATTTATTTTAATTTCTGCTTATAGTTTATTTATTGTTCAAACTATTACTTCAAATTTATGTGAATATATTAGCAACGTCTAATACTTTATGTTTGAGTATTTTAGAACGGATGAAAAAGACTTTCGCATTGAAATGCAGTTAACACGTTGAGCTAAATTTTGTTTATTCACACAATTTATATAAACAAAATTTCTGTATGTTTGTCTCATCATCACGGGATGGCGGCCCTGAATTTCATGACATTTTGTACGTTGCAATGAAATAATCCATTTTAAAATTTTGCCCATTTTGAGTTTCAAGGACCAGGGGTTGTCGAGGTATTAATAACAAGAAATATCAATCATACATAAAGCATTGATTATGAAACACTTTCCAACTGAAATGCAATTGTATTTAAACATATCTAAAATGCGATACATTTAGCGCTGAAATATTTTAAATTATCATGGCACTCCAATAATTTATTATATTTAAAAATTAAAACTTCATCGAAAAAAATTAACTTTATTCAAATGACGTCATCCAAATATAAATCGCCTGGCTCTCTATGTGAAATAAGTGAATATTTCATTCATGCACTTTTATTCCAGACTCCAGAGTTAAATAATTTTGAGTGAAAAAAATTTAGTAATTCTTATATAACTTATCTTAAAATCACATAATTTATTTACATTCTGCATCCATTAAAATAAGGCGTTGATGTAGAAATAATCCTCAAAAATATTATAATTGCTTTGGCACAGAATAAAGATGCAGAGAAAGTACGCAAAAATAAAACGGTTTTAGGACGGATGTAGCACTAAATATAAATTTAATAGAATCACGATTTTTGCTTTGGAAAAAAAAGATGGATACCATATATTATCCGGACCATTGGTGTCATGGACGCCAATGTCTGCAAAGGGGGTCGAACTATTTGGGATAGGGTATGCCAAATACCTGTCTTATAAAATATCTTAAAAATTTCAGAAAGTTTCAGTTTATATTAAAATAATATTTCTTTTAAGTGAAATGCATTATTTTTACTTCAAATGAAAGACGAACTTAAGCTTAAAGAAATCCCGAGCGGCTGAAACGATTTAGATTATATCTCGAAATGCAGTCTATAAAACTTTAACTGAAAACTTAGTGACGATCTAACACTTTAAAACCCAAATATCCCAAGTAATCTTCTATGGTATTATATTAACATTATCCCTCTACGCCGGCAAACCCAATTACAGCCCTATTCTGGGGGTCTTTTCATTCATCTTCCTTTGGCTGAAAGTTTCATCTTTAACGGAAGATTAAATCCCTCGTATACACAAGCATCTGTTTATAAAAGGGGGGCTCTCAATTTTTGTGTAATCTTTTCTTTAGAACCCGGCGATGCTGCAGGACTAATTTTAGCTGGGCATAAAACAACCACGGAGATTTAAGCGTGTGAAGCTAAATCGATGTTTGCACAGCTGTCTTTTCCCCATTTTGCCAAGATGGAATTTTAAGGGCTACTTTAATCTTTAAAAGAAAATTATTGCCTCCCAGTAAACAATCCTGAGAAAAAGAGTCAACGCGGACATGATAGGCAAGATTGGTTAAGGTTCAGACGGCATAAATTATCTTGATGAATGGCGAAGGGAAATGCCGGTTTTCATTTTAAGACGAAGCTCTTGCAAGATTGTTCTACATCCGTCCAGGTTTTCGCAAACAAAAAGAATTGGGAGATATATGAACAAACAGTAAAATGGTTACTCAGAATAAAAAAATGCTGGAGCTTAATCTGATTTAAAACACTGCAAAATGCAAGCACTTTTTTTCCCTTAACACTTTTATTTCTTTACTAAGTTCTAAGCAAATTCCTGGACATTGTTGTTTTATATTCTTTATGTAAAACACATTGAAATTTGTTTAAACATTTAGTCTCAGAAGTAAAGGGTGATCATAATAAAATAACTTTAGTTCAGAGTATTAGCCGAAAGAAATATCTTGAAAAATATTGGTTTGAAAATATCCGCCAGCTGTTTGTTACTTTCCTTATAATGTATAGGAAAAGTATTGTGACGGAGGTCGAAAATTCAAATTTTCACTGAAAATGCAAGTTTACAGCATTCATGAACTCGAATCGAACGGTTTTGGGGTAATGTCTCTCTCTCTCTCTCTCTCTCTCTGTATATATATATATATATATATATATATATATATATATATATATATATATATATATATATATATATATATATATATATAACGTATGTGTGTGTTTGCGCTATCTCACGAACGAATGGGGTGTTTTGGTACAGATATTACAATCAGTGAATACTGGAACCCTACTGATTTTAAGCGCAATCAAAATACTCACAAATTTTCGAAAGAAATTAAAAATAAATTTCACTAATGTTATGTGAATAATATTTTGTTTTTGTAATTTTTCATTAGAAAACGAATGACACACATATTTTAAAACGCTAATATGAACCTTTCTCGAGATATTGCACATTTTTAAAATAAATTTATAAAAAATCCCAAAATTAAAAAAGAACTATTGTGAAATATATCCACTTTTCATATACAATATTACTTGATGAAGGTGTTAATATCAGTCTCGTGGATCTAGTTCGTTCCATTCACAATAGAAGATACTTTGGGTAATAGTTTTGTATTTTGACGCCTAACAACTCGCCAATAGCCATTTAATACAAGAAAAGCTCTTCTCTCAGTTTCTTTGTAATGCTTGGGGGTAAATTTGGCGAATTTGGCGACCTATTCCACGAAGTATTGCCAACTTGGCAATATTTTGCTCCAGATTGAAGAAAGTGTCGTCAAAAGTAAAAAAATAGATCCAAATAGGACAGATGATACTTGTGTTATAGGTTTGTATTTTGATAACAAATCGCTAACAATCATTTATATATAGCAAATGCTCTTCTCTCCGTTTGTCCTTAACGCTTGGCGATAAGTTTGGCTAGTTTGGCGACTAATTTAGCAAAGTTGGCCATATTTCGCCCCAGCTTGAGGGAAAAAATAACACTAAATTAATGAAAATGACGCTAAATTGATGAATTAATTAGTAGAGTATTTTATATATATTTTTATACTCTTGCTTGTTGCGGAGGATATCAATATTGATAATTGTCAATTTAGAGTTGCGCGAAATATAAGTTAAATGGATACTTCGAAATACTTTGACATGTTGCCATCCGAAAAAGCGCAAAGTGTACAATTCAACGATAAAAACATTGTGCCGTGGTTTTCGCTGTGAAAGAAGTAAATTCAATGCATCATATAGGGAAAGTTATGTGCTGCCCATATCAGATTTTTAGAACAGTAAATGGTAAAATTGACTGATGATTGCATTCGGCACAATTTCTAATGATATATGGGTTTATAGCTGCTTATATAATTCCGAGTCAGGATGTCTTTTATAATGCAGACATAGAATTGCCTTATATGTTTAATGAAAAAAATAGACATTAATTTTTGGTAACTGATTTGAATCCTTGTCAAGAATAGAATATATGCAGTCCTCAGAAATATTATAATAGGACATTCCATGCAACTCTGAAGAATTATGACAGCAGCGCTCCTAGTGGATAATTTAAAAATTTAGTTTACCGAACTTGGCAAAAAAGCGAGATAGATAAAACGGAGTGAATTAGAAGGTTGTAAAGCATTATCTAATTAGTACAGATCGGCATTCATTAAATTTTGGCTAAAATAGTTTTAATAATTTGACTCTTTTTCAGAAAAAGTTAGACAATCATATTATAAACAATAGTTAGACGAACATGTTATAGGATCATAATTTATTATTCTGTGAAAATAATATTTTCTGTTTGGCTTCCTGCTAATGTGTTTCCGATACTCTTCCGGTGTTTCTTCAAATTAAAAAAATGTGGTTTCAGTCTTCTCCAACCGTTTTCCTCCCACTAAAAAAATTCTAAACCAAAAAATACCAATTGTTATATTAATTGTCTCTGGCATTAGAATGAATGATTGTCTTGGTTAAAAATATTTTCAGTCTCAAAACGTCGAAGTTTTGATTCACAATACTTTTTCAGAGTTTCTAATAAAGGGAAAGTATTTTAATGGGGTTCGAAATCGACGTCTTGAATTTTGGGAAATTTCACGTTCAGAGCATATATGAAAAATAATAAGAAGAAATTGGCAGTGGCTCCATTTCAATAGAGCATAAATGGTTTTGCGTGAATAATATCTTTCGTTGCGGTTAGTTGGTCTTCTTTAGACATTATCAAAATAGTTTTAAAAGTTAAAATATAGAAATTAGAACCAGCTTGCTGAAATTGTTGCGATATTAAAATATCGAAATTGTAACCACTATATTTCAAACAATAAAATCACTATCCGAAATCCAAGTAAATATCCTGGTAGGACTTTCATAGGTAGGGCTTCCAAGTTATTCTCAAATTGTTTTATAGATAGCATTTTCAGTTTTCACCCCGATTTCAGTTGGATCCTGATCAGACTATGATAAAATATCAAATTAATTTACTAATTATTTTGGCGGTATATAAATTATACTTGTATAATATCTTTAGCAAGATTTAAGATTAAGGTGAATCTATAAACTTGCATGGCGTTACACAAATACATACATGGATAAAATCAGAATTTACAAAACGTTTACAATTTCAGGAAGCAAATCTTGTCTCAGAATTTAATGGTCTTTTTAGAACCAAAAATCTTATACCAAACAAAGAACGAAGAATACATTTTATGATGTATTTATGATTGCGCAATCCATTAAATTCGCATTTCTCGATATTCTGAAACAAATAATCATGAAAATAAAAATTCCATTAGAACAAATTATTTCACTTTCCGAATACTATCATCCCACTGTGTATTTTGTTCTTTTTTCTTCATCGCAGAAAGATCCATTTTATCTGTTTATCATACCATGTTTGTGCAAACATTCGGAGCTTCCAACTGATCAATGGTTTTGTTTTTATCGATCCATCTTGCTCCCGAAATCCTGACGACAGAGGTTACATGTTTGTAAAAACATTCAGCTTTGATAAATGGAAATATTTGGGACTGAAAAAAATTTTTTACAGAGAAATTTCTCTCATCTTTAGATGTCTCATATTTTTGTTTATAATTTGCATTAACAGTTTAGTATCTGTTGGAGAAACAAAATATGCAGATCTATGCTTTATAAAAATGAAACATATTTAAATAAAGAATAAAAATTATATGCTAACTCGGTTATGAAATAGATCCAATTAACTTATGTTGTGTTTAGCCAACTGTTGAAAAAAGGATAAATGTAGCACGATATAAATGTAGTATTAATAATATAAATGCCTTGATTTATCTGTGTATCTATCTATCTCTGGTAACGCTACTACAAAATGTTGCCAAACGTGTTTGAATCATGTATAAACATTTTATGAACTCTGGAGCTTTATGAGCGTATGGCATCAGATACTGAAAGTGAGTCCACGAGGTGGGCGGCCTGTTCCCTACATAATGCAATGATTATGCTTCTGTCACAACAAAAATCTGCGATGTAACCATGGTGCTTTACGTAGCATATGATATTATATATTGAAAGTGAGACTATGATGCTCTTATCATTTATTCTTATCATTTATCATTATTTCTTATCATTTTATAAATTTTTATTTGAGATATACGACTTAACTCGGTAAACAAAGTCAACAAAAGTAGGAAACTTTCTTGCTTGTTTTTGTTTATTACTTAAAGCTCACGGTTCTCACCGGTCTTCCAATAATCTTGCAAACATATTTACAAACTTTTAACACTTCGCAACACACATGATAACAAACGGAACATACGTATATGTCGACTGAACGCAACTGCAGACACACATTCAATAGTTTCAGTTAATATTTAAATGGAAACCGGTCACATAAATTTGCATCAGACTGAAATTACCTAAATGAACATTTGCCTAGGTAAGCATTAGAAATAATAATAAATGTGCCCAAAAGGTAAATTGATCTAAATTGAGATGTTTAATAAAAAGACTTGTAATAAATAATTAATAAGTACGCAATTACTAGATTGGTGTTTTGCCTCTGCCCCACCTGAATATCTATGAACAAAACTCCAAGAGTGCAGGTATATTGTTCTATATGTAGCATAAACTAATTCCTTTGTTTTCCTCAAATATTTCTGTCATAAGTCGAAATATAACATCCTTTCATAGGCATGATCTAGGGATTAGGGCCAATGATCGAATTATGGGAATCGAATTATTCCCCAATGCAAACGGGACGAATTATCAATTTAAAATAATATTTCTTTACTCAGGCAGGTGAAAGGTTTTACGACCATAAAGATTATTCGAAAATAATCTTTAAGTTATTCCATAGTATCAGGCATGTTTATTATTTTATCGATACTGTCAAATGTATTCACCGGTTCACACACACAAAAAAAACAATGTTTAAAATATTCGGTTTAAATCGGAATGCTCTTCTCGTATTTGATTAGATCTCGTCGAGAGCTTTAAAATGATATTACTCACTGTCGTGTTGTCCTCACGGTTGCCGAGATAGATTCAAAGGCGGAAGCACATCCAGAAATATGGTATCATGTACCCGTGTGTACTGGGTGCGAGGGGGGGGGGGGGCGTCGCGCACGATGTATTGCGCAGTACTGGAATTACATGCCATGCTGTTTACGAATATTCTAACACGATTACTGTTTGACACCTATTTTGAACGATGTAACGATTTCAATTTAACATATTTTTGCCACAGGTGGTCACCCCATATTATTAACGGAGTTAGATGTAGTCCTACGTTAAAAAACGGAATCAATGTTGCTACCTGAGCATTAATAAAAGGTGTGGTCGCCTCTTGCAGCCTCGTATACCTCACAGCGATTTTTAATGCATTCTATGAGGTTGTGAGGGTAAAAAGCACTCCTGTTGCAAATTTGTGGCAGTTGGAATTTTAATTTAGTTTTATTGCACACATATCAACTATTCCATGTTGAATAATAAGTACTATATTGGTGCATGCATGCTGTTATCAGCATTGGGAAAGTAATCCCACTAAGAAGTAATATTTTCGTAACCCAACCCTAAGAAGTGAGATGAACGATAGGAATGATCACCCTATTTTAACAACCCCTCCAGCTCTGGATACAAAATCTTACGTCGTGAGTCATGAAACTGAAAACCAATATTTTAAAACCCATTATGTAGTGGAGTAAGAGATTGAGCTGATTTGATTGAGCCCATTCCAAATCCATCGAGATAGTAAGTAATTTTTTAGATATACTTCTAATGAGTCCTAAGTTGAGCTGATTTGATTGAGCCCATTCCAAATCCATCGAGATAGGGATAATTAACTTTTTAGATATACTTTTAATGAGTCCTAAGTTGAGCTGATTTGATTGAGCCCATTCCAAATCCATCGAGATAGGGATAATTAACTTTTTAGATATACTTTTAATGAGTCCTAAGTTGAGCTGATTTGATTGAGCCCATTCCAAATCCATCGAGATAGGGATAAGTAATTTTTTAGGTATACTTCTAATGAGTCCTAAGTTAAAAGTAAGAAAAAATATTTGTGTAACCGTAAGGGGAAGAGCGAGAGTGATACGACAAAGTGTCACGATTAATCTATCTTTTCAACCCTTCGAACTGAGAATACGACGGAAATTTTACAGGGATGTTTTCATGGATTATAGATAATTACTAAAATATTATATTTAGGTAATCCTCCTCTAACAGCCTGTGAATAAGTGGGATTATCGAGGGACCTGATCATTTTGCTTTTATAATGGCTATTACTATACCCAAAACTCCTCTTCAATGGCTATTACTACACCTAAAACTCTCCTTGCTTCTCCAATGACTACTATTCCTCCTGGTTACCACTAAAATTATACAGTCTAGAAAAAT
This sequence comes from Amaurobius ferox, assembly GCA_951213105.1. Classification (NCBI taxonomy): domain Eukaryota; kingdom Metazoa; phylum Arthropoda; class Arachnida; order Araneae; family Amaurobiidae; genus Amaurobius; species Amaurobius ferox. The sequence goes on from OX578136.1 coordinate 23,301,871, forward strand.
CTGCAGCTAAAGATACTAGGCGTAAAAAACAATTAATTTTGTTCAAAGAATGAATACAATATTTAAATAACTTAAAATGACTCTCTGAAAGTATTTTAGATGAGTTCGTTCGTTACATTTACGAAGTTAAAATAAAAGAATGCATTTCGTTAACACTTATTCCATCCAGTCAATGAAAAACGGTATTTTTCTCTACTTTCATACACCCTTTTGTTTGATAACCTATTCAAATTATTTGATTACTGGAAAGAATACTCGGCGTTGGTAGGGGTTTAAGTTGCAAAGCTCTGAATAAAATTATAGCAAATCTCACCGAGAATTCTCCAAGACCGAAGAACGCGCACTTAAAACAGAAACAAACAAGAAAGATTAATCATGCATAAAGCAATGATTATGAAACACTTTCCAACTGAAGTGCAATTTTAATTTCAATATCTCTAAAATGCAATACGTTCAGCGGTGATATTTTTTAAATGATCACAGTACTACAATAATTTATTTTACTTGGAAACTTAAAACTTTATCAAAGAAGGCAATGCTATAAAATCGTCTGCTTCTGTACGTAAAATGTATGAATATTTTATTCATATCACTTATATTCCAGACTCCAGAGCTAAATAATTTGACATAAAAAATGCAGCAACTCTTATACAACTCATCTTACAATCGTTGAATTGTTTACATTCTGCATACGTTAAAATTGGGCTTGATTCTAAAAATAATCAAAGCTTAGTGATCATTTAAAATAAAAAAATATTGTAATTGCGTAGGCACAGAATTTAGATATACAGATAATATGCAAAAATAATGCGGTTTTAGGATGGATGCAACACTAAATATAAATATAAGCGTTCCTTAAAAATCACGATTTTCATTAAGCGAAAAAAAATGGTTGTCTTATTTTATTTTGCAATGAATCCCGTGATCTCTTCATATAATATGGGTGTAATTATTATTTCAATTTTTATTTAAAAAACTAGTTAACATATTTCGATGATTTTTTTTACACATTTTACGTGATGATTTGAATATTTATTAAAACTTTCAAAGCAATTTGTGAATTTTAACTCCGCTTAAGAAATGGTGATATTATTCTTTTACAATGGGTGATATTATTCTGTTACATTCCCATATATATCCCACAGGCTGTCTGAAGAACATACTAAAATTTCATTTTGATGAAGTCATTTTTACAGCAGTTATTGTGAGAACAGACGACAGACAGACAGACAAACAGAATGAACAAAGTCAAACACTTTACAACTATGTTAGAAAGTGTTAAAAATAGGAAACCCGCTGTGTGTGCATATACGACTGCGACGCTGCTGTTTCTTAAAAGTTCTTAACTGCAAAACTTTTCATGCAGTAACTCTTGACCATGCAACTTAGCGGTCACGGGGTAAATCGCCCATATTATCATCAAAAGCGAAAATCCTACTCCACGAAATGATATCAAAGTAGTCATAAGATTCTGAATAAAATGTATCATACAAAGATTCAATTCCGATAAATAAAGTATATTGATTATCGTTAATTACAGAAGTATTACATATACCGTTCTAATCTGAAATTCCCTCAGCATGATCAACTATAGCGAGTGACACCACAACTTAACAACCGCAACTTAACATCCACAACTTAACTTAGATTGCGAGTGACACCAAAACTTAACAACCGCAAACCCCGCTGCGAGTGACGTTATGTCTCAGCAACCGCATACCCAGCTTTTGTCCAAATGAGCATGTGCCGAAGATGGAGGATTTCACTTTTAATGATCTCTCTATTCTGAGTTAAACTGAGTTTTGTTAAAAATTAGCGATACACGAATATATATTTTAAATCATTATTGATGAACGGATGACCCCAGAAACACAATTTCTACTTTGAAGCTGTGTCGAAAACCCAGACCACTCGACTGACCCAAGAGCTTACAGTAGCACTTTGAGTGGCCAGGTGATTTGAAGCAGTATGTAATATTTAATTTAGCTCCAGATAAATTATGAAAATCGGAATCTCAGTGATTTTCTCAATGTCACAATTTTAAAATCCATTACGTCGTCAAAACATGAACATTTAATGTCGTCACGAAAATTCAGCTCTCAAAATTACGCTTCAATATAAAAATAAATAAAAAACTAATTCGAACGTTTTAAAAATCGCTCCGAGATATCTTCGGAACAGACCTGATAAGTATCACTGTACCAAATTTTGCAGCTTAAAGTCGGTTGAATTTTCGGCCACGCGATTAACTAACAAACAGACAGATATCTTTTACTATCAGAGATTAACTACTTTTGGACAGACCACTTTTTTTTCAGAACTCTCCCAGACAATTTAAAGTTTTTGAACTTTTATAATTTTATAATTATTAGGTTACTAATCTGCATCTATCAATTTTGACTATCAAGATTGTCGGATATATAAGCCAGATTTTACAGGACTAAATAAGGATAAGAAAAAGTATAGTTAGAGGGTTTTGGGGGGTTCTATGTAACCCTAAGAAAGAAATAGAGAGATGTAAAAAAATGCAAGGTGCAATGCAAGGAGAAAGAGAAAATGTTAGAGATGTAGAAAATGTAAAGTATAATGCAAGGAGAGATGGAGAAAATGCAATGTATAATGGAAGGAGAGATGGAGAAAATGTAAAATACAATGCAAGGTGAGATGGAGAAAATTCAAGGTATTCTGTAAACTATTTTTTGGGGTTCTGTGGAATTCTAAAAAAACAGAGGTGGAGAAAATGCAAGAGACATAGAGAAAATATAAGAAAGATGAAGAAAATGCGAGGTCTCATGTAAATTGTTTTTAGGGCTGTATGGAACTCTAAGAAAGAAACAGAAAGATGGTGAAAATGCAAGGAGAATGTACAATACAGCGAGAGATTGAGAAAATGCTAGGAGAATGCATAATACAGCGAGAGATAGAGAAAATGCAAGAAAGTGGGAGAAAATACAAGAGAGATGGAGAAAATGCAAGAGAGATGGAGAAAATGCAAGAGAAATAGAGAAAATGCAAGGTATCCTGTAAATTGTTTTTGTGGGTTCTATGAAACGCTAAGAAAGAAAGAGAAAGATGGCAACAATGCAAGGTACAATACAAGGAGAGATGGAGAAAATGCAAGAGAGATGAAAAAATGCAAAAGAGGTGGAGAAAATACAAGAGAGATGGAGAAAATGGAAGAGAGATGGAGAAAATGTAAGGGAGATGGAGAAAATGTAAGGTATCCTGTAAATTGTTTCTCGGGGTTCTATGGAACTCTAAGAAAAAACCCCAGAGAGATGAAGAAAATGCAATGTAAGATACAAGGAGAGATGTAGAAAGTGCAAAAGAGATGGAGAAAGTGTAAGACAGATGGAGAAAATGCAAGAGAAAAGGAGAAAATGCAAGTTAGTCTGTAAATTGTTTTTGAGGTTCTATGGAACAGAGGAGAAACAGAGAGATGGAGAAAATGCAAGGTACAATACAAGGAGATGGAGAAAATGAAGGAAAATTTGAAAAAATGCAAGAGAAGTGGAGAAAATACATAGAGATGGAGAAAATGCAAAAACGATGGAGAAAAGGCAAGAGAGATTAAGAAAATGTAAGATATCCTGTACATTGTTTTTGGGATTCTATGGAACCCTAACAAAGAAATAGAGATATGTAGAAAATGCAAGTTGTTTTTAGGGTTTTTTATGTAACCCTGAGAAAGAAAGAGATATGAAGAAAATGCAAGGTATCCTGCATGTTGTTTTTTAGGGTTTTATGGAAATACAGAAAGAGAAGAAAGACAGAGGAATGGAGAAAAGGCAAGTTATCCTGTAAGTTGTTTCTTGGGATTTTATGGAATCCTAAGAACGAAAGACAGATGGAGAAAATGCAAGGTACAATTTAGGGAGAGATGGAGAAAATGCAAGGTACAGTCCAAGAAGAGATGGAGAAAATGCAAGGTATCCTGTAAATTATTTTGGGGGTTCTATAGAACTCTAAGAAACAACAGAGAGAGGAAAAAAGGCATAGTACACGAAAATCAAATAGAAGCACATATATATATTTATTTCTTTATTTTCTAGAAAAATTGCATTTGGGAACACTGATTGTATTATCGCATGCATTTATATTCTACCGAATTTCAGAAAGACCATTAATCGATAAAAACAACACCTTTGATCTGGAAAATTCAAATATTTGGAAAGTATTTGGAAAGTTCAAAAAATCACCTATAGGTGGCGCTTACCCGAATACATCTTTCAGAAATATGAGAATGAGGCTGTTATAAAAGAGCTGTAGTGCTCCGTCGATTCTTAATTTGATTCATTAGTAAACGGTGCAAAGAAGAAGCTTTTGCGAGAATGTTAACTTCACCGAGAAAGCCCTGTTAGTGAAGCTGTATTACGTGAGCGGCGAATCAGCATCAGATGCTTTGCAAAAATTCTGATTTAGGAAAAATCTAAAGAAAGGAAAAGGTCCTATCACCTGTTCAGGGTTAATTGGGCTTGTTGCACGATTTGACACGTGCAGTAAGTTAAGATTATTCGATTTTTAATGAATTTTTAAAGTTTATACGGACTTTTGAAAGACCCTGTATATCAAAACATATGATAATATACCTGTACTACTTATATTCTCGTTTATTAGAAGATTTACCCGTGTATTTGTAGAAGATTACTCGTACAACGTACAATATATGAGTTTAAACAATTTTTGTCATAATAAAATAATTGCATAATAACTTGAAAATATCAATAATCCCTGAATCAATAATCCCCGAAAATATCAATATTAGTAACGTTTAAACCTGATGATCGTAATTGATATTATCCAGTCAAAAATGCTATAGGAAAAATCAAATCGTTCTTTTCTAACAAATTATTTCTATATCCATTTATTACTTTCCTTATATACATAACGTATAAGGAAAGTATTGTGACGGGGTCGAAAATTCGAATTCGAGTTTTCGACGGGAGAGCACGTTTCAAGCATCCCTGATCACGAATCAAACATTTTTGAAGTGATGTCTGTGTGTGTGTATGTGTGTGTGTGTGTGTGTGTGTGTGTGAAAGTATGTGTGTGTGTGTGTGTGTGTGTCAGTGAGTCTGTGGAGACGATAACTGACGAACGAATGGACGAATTCGAACCAAATTTGGTACAAAAATTACAATCCATAAACACTGGAAGCCTATTGTTTTTATACGTGATCGAATGTTCAGAACCCCCCTAAATTTTCGAATGAAATTTTGAAAAAATCGTCAAAAAATCAAAACCGCTAATAAAGTTACGCAAATAGACATTTCTTATGTAATTTTTCATTAGAAAACGATTGGCATAAATTTTAGAACGCTAACATGAACCGTTCTTGAGATATTGTACATTATTCAAAAAAATTATGAAAAAGTCACATAAAAAAAAATCTGATATGGGCAACACATGACTTTCCTTATATAACGTAATGAATTTACAGCTTTTACTGTAAAATAAATAGGTTTTTCTTATAGTAGATACTAATATTCTTTCCAAGATATTGAATTTTCGACAATTAGTCGTCATTTCATTGATTTAGCGTCATTTTTATCCATTTGCCGAGATTTTCGTTAATTTGTCAACATTTCAAAAAGTCGCCAATTTGGCGACATTCCGCCAAAATTCGTCGCCAAAATCTCACCAAGCATAATGGACAAAGACATAAGTTATTCTTACAGCAGATAAATGAATATTGGCGTTCGAATACAAAAGTATTACTCAAAGTATCTTTTTTCATGAATGGAACGAGCTAGATCCACGAGAATGATGTCATCCAATATATCGCATGGTATTACTGAAAAGTGAACATGTCTATCAAGAGGAAATATTTTTATTTTATTTTATATGACTATCTGATAATTTTTTTGAAAAATGTGCAATATCTCGAGAACGGTTCATGTTAGCGTTCTAAAATTTATGTCAATCGTTTTCTAATGAAAAATTACATAAGAAATGTCTATATGCGTAACTTTATTAGTGGTTTTGATGTTCTGACTATTTTTTCCAAATTTCATTTGAAAATTTAGGGGTGTTCTTAACATTCGATTGTGTACAAAAACAATGGGCTTCCAGTGTTTACGGATTGTGATTTTTGTACCAAATTTGGATCGAATCGGTCCATTCGTTCGTCAGTTATCGTCTCCACAGTCTCACTGACACACACACACACACATACTTTCACACACACACACACACACACACAGACATCACTTCAAAAATGTTTGATTCGTGATCAGGGATGCTTGAAACGTACTCTCCCGTCGAAAACTCAATTTCGAATTTTCGACCTCGTCACAATACTTTCCTTATACATTATATATATAAGGAAAGTAATAGGATTTTCTTATAGTAGATACTAATATTCTTTCCAAGATATTGAATTTTCGACAATTAGTCGTCATTTTCATTGATTTAGCATCATTTTATCCATTTGGCGAGATTTTCATTAATTAGGCAACATTACAAAAAAGTCGCCAAGTTGGCGACATTCCGCCAAATTCGTCGCCAAAATCTCGCCAAGCGTTATGCACTAAGAAAAATGTTATTCTTACAGCAGATAAATGACTATTGGCGTTCTAATACAAAAGTATTATTCAAAGTATATTTTTTCATGAATGGAACGAGCTAGATCCAGCAGAATGATGTCACTCAATTTATCGCATGGTATTACATATGAAAAGTGCACGTTTCTCAATAGGATTTTTTTTTATGTGACTTTTTCATAATTTTTTTGAAAAATGTACAATATCTCGAGAACGGTTCATGTTAGCGTTCTAAAATTTATGCCAATCGTTTTCTAATGAAAAATTACATAAGAAATGTCTATTTGCGCAACTCTATTAGCGGTTTTGATTTTTTGTCGATTTTTTCAAAATTTCATTCGAAAATTTAGGGGGGTTCTGAACATTCGATCACGTATAAAAACAATAGGCTTCCAGTGTTTACGGATTGTGATTTTTGTATCAAATTTGGTTCGAATCGGTCCATTCGTTCGTCAGTTAACGTCTCCACAGACTCACTGACACACACACATACTTTCACACACACACACACACACACACATACACACACACAGACATCACTTCAAAAATGTTTGATTCGTGATCAGGGATGCTTGAAACGTGCTCTCTCCTCGAAAACTCGAATTCGAATTTTCGACCCCGTCACAATACTTTCCTTATACATTATGTATATAAGGAAAGTAAAAAAATTCCTATTGAGAAACATGTCCACTTTTCATATGTAATACCATGCGATAAATTGAGTGACATCATTCTCGTGGCCCTAGCTCGTTCCATTCATGAAAAAATATACTTTGAATAATACTTTTGTATTTGAACGCCAATAGTCATTTATCTGCTGTAAGAATAACTTTTTTCTTAGTGCATAACGCTTGGCGAAATTTTGGCGACGAATTTGGCGGAATGTCGCCAACTTGGCGACTTTTTTGAAATGTTGCCAAATTAATGAAAATCTCGCCAAATGGATAAATATGATGCTAAATCAATGAAAATGACGACTCATTGTCGAAAATTCAATATCTTGGAAAGAATATTAGTATCTACTATAAGAAAAACCTATTTTTTTACTATAAAAGTAGTAAATTCATTACATTATATGAGGAAAGTCATGTGTTGCCCACATCAGATTTTTTTTTACTGTAAAAGTAGTAAATTCATGACATTATATAAGGAAAGTCATGTGTTGCCCACATCAGATTTTTTATTATTCAAATCGAAAAAATAATATTTAAATTTAACAGACAGATTTAATTTAATCGCGTTTCTGAGCAACATGATATAAGATAGAATCCTCCTCATAAACTGCGAAATTAAATAACCATTTTGATTTCTTTATACTTTTCATTGTTCAGTAAAAGCCTGTAAAATATAAACCATGGAGATAGATTTCCCGTTTAAATCATGTTTTAAACAATTCATGTTTTCAGAAAGTGACTAATTAGCGCAAAAAATCTCCCATCAAACTCAGAGATAAAGCTTTAATTCACTTTCAAACGATTTTTAAGCTTTTCGTTTGGATAAACCCCGGAATTAGAGAGTAGAACTCCTAGGAAAAAGCTTCATTTTTCATTAATATCTCGACTCGACAACCCCTGGTCGTAGATACTCGAAACTTGGGCTAAATTTATGAGGGGCTATTTCAAGGCTATCCACTAAATTTCAGCAAATTCGGTTCAGCCGTTCTCCTGTGTTGATGAGACAAACGAAAGTTTCATTTTCTACTAACATCTCGAGAACCACTGATCGTAGAAACTCCAAACATGGGCTAAATTTTAAGTGGGACTATTTCCAGGCTATCCACAAAATTTCATCAAATTCGGTTCAGCTTTTCTTCCGTGATGCCGGGCAAACAGACAGACAGACAGATTTTCAATTTTATTTATATAGATAAGCAACGAGTACTATATTGTATTTCCCTACTTACTCCGCTTCTCAAATAATTCTAAAAAAACAAATACCTTCTTATTGTAGGGTCTAAGATGAGTTGAACCGTAAGGTTTAAGACCAATAAATTAAAATGTACCATGAAAGACAACGATATGTCTAATTTAAGCTTTCAATCTGCTTCGTTTCTTCAATTATTCCCCAAAACAGTAAACTGTTGTATGACAGATCCAAGAAGGGTTGGACCGTAAGGTCCAATATCCAAAGAATCAAAACGTATCACAAAGACAAAGACATGCCAAATTTCATAGCTTAATGAGGCCCAGTGCCTCTAGTGTCCATGTCTTTCACAGGCTCAAATACGGGTATATTATAATTTGTTAAGCCACACATAATAGTAAAAATAGCTCTTTTGTATTTATGCAAATTCTCAGTAGACAAGGAATGGCCATCCATTTCTACAAAAATTTTCATGGCTTTTAGTGTACATGTCTTTATGTCTTTGACAGGCTCAAATACTGGTACAGTATATTTCTTAAAGTCAGACATAACAGCAAAAATAGCTCTTGCTCTTATGCAAAGTTTCAGTAGAACTTCCCAAGAAATGATCATCGAGTTCTTACATTTCTATGTTGAGCTAAAAGTGTTTCTAGCATAATTCTGCGTATTTCCATAAATATCATTTTTCAAGATGTACTTTATCTACACATTCAGCTTACTTCGAATGTGAGGTTCTTTGCATCTCTTTCATGTTTTATTCAAAATGCTCGTCCCACTGAATCTGCTGATACACGTTTTTACACATAGCTAAATGCTGAGGGAGGCAGAAAATATTGCAAGAGTCTGAATAATTTTAGAATTCGAGTTTTTACCTCTCCTATACAGTGGACAGTATGTAAATAGAAATGGCTGTGATGGCGTCAAAAAAAGAGGGGTTTTCGAATTAGTAGAATTTAAACGTTTAGAAGATTCATGGAAGCCAATCGACCATTTTTTCGATGTCTTCGTGTTGTTGTTGTTGAGACCCAGACCGTTCGACCTATTAGAAATGTGTAAATTAACTGTATGGAAGGCCGGGAAGAGCGATGTCTTCGTGTGTGTTTGTGATTCATTGCAGATATATCTCTTGAGCATGTTGGGATTATGAACTGAAAATTTGTGAATTTATTTCAAGCCATAAACTGAAGAGGCGTATTAATTTTTATATAGAAACAAGCTAAATAAAAAAAATCATATTTTGTTCCCTACATACATAACATAATGCATAGGGAACACATTGTTGCGAGGTCGAAAAGTTGAATTCGAGTTTTTTATGGGAAAGCACATTTCGAGCATTTTTGAACTAGAATCGAAAGTTTATGAGGTGATGTATATTTGTATGTTCATATATAATAGCGTGTGTTTGTGTGGGTGTATGCATGTAAATGTATGTATGTATGATAGTGTGTGTGTGTGAACGCGATTTATCCTGAACGAATGAATTTGGCACGATTATTACAATAAACGTATACTGGAAATGAATGAATATTGATTTTAGAAACGATCGAATGTTCGAAAGACCTCTCCCAATTTTCAAATGAATTTTTGAAAAAATCAGTACTTTCAATAATAAATAAATAATAATTTCCAACGTAATTTTTCTTTGAAATACGAATGAAATCAATTTTGGAATACTAGCATAAACCGTTCTTGAGATATTGTCCGTTTTTCAATTAAATTAAAAAAAAATACATAAAATAAAAAAGTAGTATGTATCATCAATATGTTCACTTTCCACATACAATATTACTCAACAAATCTATGACCATCATTCTCGTGGATCTAGTTCCTCTATTTTCAGAAAAAATATATTTAATGTACGAGTTTTGTATTTTGACGTCAAAAAATTTTCCCATAGCCATTTATTTCACGGGATATTCATAATATTACCTTACACCTTTCTGGTAGGTCGGACGGTCTGGGATATTCATTAACAGGTAATTTCATTTTGGTGATGATTTTGCAGAGTATGAATAAGTCACTCACTCTGTTTGGACTGCCAAAAGTGCCCAATTTCTTTTTAAATGGTGTTAACTCAATATCCAAAATGATCGGGCTTTGGATCTTGCACATCCTTCTTTTGCTGTCAAAGACGTAAAGTCATTGCATTATATAGAGAATGTCATGTGCTGCCCACATCAAAATTTATAATTTGCTGAGAGTTGTAAAGATTATAAGTTTATATAAAAAAAAACATAACCCTTCCTGAAAGAAGTAAAACACTTGTATTATGTAGTTAAAGTCATGTGATATCCACATCAGATTTTTGTTTTTTGTTCTCCGACAATATTAAAATATTTTAATTCGTGAGAGAGCCACATTTATGATATATACCAAGTATACCTTTATCGGCCAACAATACTTTCACTTATGCGACTACCTCATCTAAAGCATTTTACTAATATTTCTTTCTGGATTTTGAAATTTTTACGTTCATGCATTCATGAATAGTTTTTAAATCGATTCACTGAATGTTTGCTCAGTTGTTTTCTTTCAGTCAGTAATAGATGTCCTAAGGTAAACAAACATAGGATTGTAACTACTTGTGCAGGACGCGTTTTCCATTCATAGTTCAATCCAATTTTTTTTTGCTGGTACATGGTGTCTAAATGATACAAGGTTGCATTATTGGCTGTGTATGTTATTTCTTCAAACTATCATTATGGAGAGCGAGGGAGTACAAAAGCAAACGAAATCTGTCGTTTTTACATCCCTAATATACTAAGCATAAGTTGCGCCACTAACTGGATTTTCTATCCTTTATGCAGCAAATGTGGGGGAACTCCTAGACATGTTTTCTTAACTGTTTATAAAGTTCGAGCTCGTAATCCTTCTGGGCCTCTCACCGGGCCCTTATTCAATGAATCCTGCACCCTGCTTTCCTTGGTAGCTCTGTGTATAGGTATAAATAAAGTAATGTAATGGGGGGGGGACTGAAATTTCGATTCCAAGTTCCAGTGGATGTACACGTTCTTTGCATTTTAGTATAAAAAAATTTTGTGTGGTCTGTGCGTGTAGGTGAATGTTTGTCTGTGCAATATATGCATCTACTTTGGCTCAAAAACTGTCGTTCAATTTTTATACAAGATTTTGCTTTCAATGGCGGTGTACAGGAAAAATCTGTGGCCAAAATAAAAACAAAAGATGGAACGCAAACCCATAGCAACAGAACAAATCTATGTTCCATTTGGTCCCCTTCCTAGTATCCTTCTCACCAAATTGACGAGAAGAGAGAAGGAAAGGGAAGAAAATTAGTTGCGCCGTACTTTCCTGATGACCATACACAGTTTACAGAAAGGATTGGAAATAGATACCTGCATGGGGTCAGGTTCAAATCAGGTTCCCTTTCATTTTCAAGTTAATCAAGTGATAGTCGGATTTCTTTGCTTTTCAAGCTGCAGGTCGGTTGCAACCCGACCTGCAGCTTGAAATTAAGACACTTTTGTTTTATTTAACGAATGCAGATCAATGCGCAAAACTCGTGTTTAAGGGCTTATACTTTATATCATATATTTTACAAGAATAAGCTGATAAATGCGTAAATGGAGGTTACCAATTGTAAAAAGCAGAAAATCGTGTATATGCATTAGAGATTTGAAATCTGTTGAATAGACCTTTGAATTAAATGCCATTGAATGTCAGGGATTTTCTCACACACTGCGAGTTTGGGGTGAAATCAGTCACAAGTCGAATTTTTACAAAAGTGCATGAGAGAGAAAGCCCTTCTAGATACCTGAAAAACATTTGCCAATCTGTGGGTATGTGGGTGGTTGTCAAATCGTTGGTTCTTTGTAATCTCAAAAACCACTGAAGCGAATTGGACTAAATTCCAGTGGCAAGTTCCATCTATTATGTAGATATGAACGTAGAAAAAAAAATCCAAAAAATGTACATAGTTTAGCTATAAAATGGAATTTTGTCAAATCAATTGTGTGTTCACTATTACATGAATTAATAAATGCAGTGGCGAAGCATGAAGGGAATCTGGGTAGACAGTGTCTACCCAAACACCCCGCTACAAAGCTTTCACTATAATTATACATTTTTCGAAATGTTTTATGTACTTTTTATCGAAAAATGTGCGATTAAAATAAAAGTTACTTGTTAGCGAGATGTTTGAGTAGACACTTTTTACCCAGATTCCCCTCACGCTTCGCCGCTGAACAAATCATAAGAAACAAAACCATAAATTTAACTATTAGTGTAAAATTTCCAGTGTCTTGAAATTAATCGGTATATATCTAAATTTATAGCTTATTTTTCTTCACAGTGATGAATGCTTTGAGAACGTAGTGATATATCATTGTCTTTGCATGCCTTTTCTCCAAACAATCTTGACGGAAAACTTGGTAATCTTAAGGACAAACAAAAAGCAATAAGTTGTTTTTCTTTTTTTACTAATAATGTCTAGAAAAACTGGTTCGGATGGGGGTGTGATTGATTGGTAGGAAAAAAGGTGATATAAGAAGTACTGGTATGGTGGAACTCTTTTGTAATTTACTAGCAGTATGCAAGTTTTTGCCACGGAATATACATTATAAAGAAACTTAAAATTCGCAATAAAGTGCAAATTTCTGTAGTATTTTAAATGACATTGTTATTCAGAACATTCTCTAAATATATTTAAATTAATGCTCCTGTCATAGCGGGTTCCGTGGGCATCAAAAGTCACCACGGATACCGGCCAGACACGGCAGACCGAGAGTCTAACTCTCCAAATTTTACAAAATACCCAGGTTCGAAACACTCCTCTCGTCAGTTGGAGGATTCCAACTGATGACCTGCGGAGAAACCCAACAAATTCCAAAGAATTTACCTTTACCTTCAAGATTCCTCCAGAAGCTGAAAACACTTAAATTCAGTACAGATTCTACACAAATAAGAACACATGATTTTAGTTCAAATCCAATATTTATTAATTATTCCAGAAATGGAGTTGCATATCAAATACAATTACAGATTTAGTAATTTAACCACTGGACCTCACTTTACCAAGAATCATCGGCTCTTTGCCGGAAATTAATATAAATTCAATAATCAAGTAATTTCATATAAACTTCACATTCTAATTTAGCAAAAATAAATGGTATGGTCAGAGAGAATGCACACACCCGGGGAACGTTAAAGGCTTACGAAAATAACCAGTATAAAATCAATTTAAATTATTATGGCTTAGATAAAGCTTCAATATGAAGAAAGAAACTGTAGTTAGAATATATATATGTATAATGCTGGCAGAAGATCCTATGGATGAAAAGTTCTGCAGCGGTCGATGCACAAGTCCAGACGACTGCCCATCGGCAGGTCTAACGTACAAGTCTTACCTCAAAATATTCTTGGAAGGACTCATGGCAGAAAGAGCACAGGCATCCGCTGGTAGTTTCCCTCGGGGCAAACATTTCCCCGCTCCAGCAGGAACGGCCGAACCGCAGTTTCCGGCAAGGTGCCGGATCAGGTCAGCCGAAGGAACAGCTTCATATTTGCTTTCTCTGGTCCCGGTGCACGACCAAGCAAGATGAGGCATCACCTCAAACGATTACACGGCGGTCGACGGTCGGCGAGGACAAGGCATCAGCAGTGGCGACGGTAACGGCAGTGGCGATGGTAACAGCAGTGGCGAGGTGGCATCTCTCCCGACCCTCACAACACGGTAACTCCGCCTGAGGGCTAAGTTCCGCGTCGACGTGAGTTCGAAGATGTTTCCAGGGAGAGAGCCCCGAGTTACAATTCACACAGCTTATATACATTCCAGATGGATCCAGGAGCCGTCCAATAGAAAATCACATGGGCTCACAACTTCTCCTTTCCTCCAATCGAAAATTACTTCCAATTCAAATTCATCCACAGTTCCGCCCCACAACGGACGATTCCAAAGGCACGCGTATCTGCCGCGTGACGACAAGGAGACATCTGTCTCCGCCAGCAAGCCAGACTAACAGGCGTCATTCCCAGAGTGTGCGAGAATTATATAATGAAATAAAAATGGCACAAATTACTACTGATTTCGATACTTTAACATCTGCTAAAATATATACATTGACAAGAGGGTTCCAGGACACAGATTAATTAAATATAAGTTTAAAAGTACTGAAGTTATGTAATTTACAAAGGAGTGACGAATTCCTTCACGACAAACTCCCCCTTCCTCCGGAGAAAAAAAATTCGACAAGGGAGGATTTTTTTCATCCACACCAGCAGAAGCAAGTAGACATCAGGCTCCTTGAAGTCGCACGCCTTCAAGAAAAAAAATTTCAACAAAATTTTGAGGTGCAGCGCTTACACCAAGGGTTCTCGGCACGAACACCATCCCACATGGGCGCATGTCGAAGAACCAGGGCCAAAAGTAACCTAAAGGTGACTGCAAATGAGTCAAATCCTAATGAATACCAGCCCTTCACAAAAGATTTCACATTATGTGAATTTCCAAAATTATTAAATGATTACATTAAAATTTCAATAAAATTCTGATTTTCAATTAAATTCAAAGTTTCCAAATAAATTCAAAATTTCAATTAAATATTTACAAAATTAACCCTCAAGTCAGCACAAAGTTAAAATAATTTTTCCAAATAAAATTTTCAATTAATTTCAATTTATAAACTATTTTCAATTATCTGCTTTTAAATTTTCAAATATTATTTCACATTCTTTAAATAATTAAATTTCCAGCAATTATATTTACACGTGGTCAGCAAAACATTTTTCAATTATTATATTAAGTTTCATTTTCTTCAATCTATTTCAATAGAATTTAATGACCACACAAAGATTTTCTTCAAATATATACAGCAGCAAGTATGTGGCTCAAGGCTTGTCTAAATAGACACAGAATTTATAAATAACAATTTTAAAATAACAATATAAATATTGAAACAGATTCAATTTAAGTGACCATACCAAGAACAATTAAATTTTTTATACCAACCTGGTCCAGTGGCGAACAAACATCCATTGACAATCAAAAACTGTCCATTTGACACAAAAGTATTTTCTTTTCCTCTTACAAAGAGGCAGCGAGCAGGCAACATTCATGACACAGGTATTCTTACCATAATACCATTTTATAATATTATACAATTTTCAATTCAAATGTTTAAATTATTAATTAATTATCATTTTAATTTTCAACAATATTTCCAAAATCATTATTACTATTATAAATCTCATTTGATATTCAAATCATTCTTTTATCAATTAATGACACTTTTTCCAAATAAGCATTTCATAAATACAACATTATTATTTTACTTTAATTATTCAACCAGATCATGTGGCAGAAAAGGGGGATCAGTGGTCGAAAAAAACACGTCCACACAATTTTAAATTTCAAACTTGAAATTAAATTATTTCTTTTCTTTTACTTAAATGTAATCAACTGTAAATAATTGTGGACAACTGTGGCAGGCAATTAACAAAGGTGACCGGGTGACAGAACCGAACTCAATATGCCATGATTATTTATTTTTCAATATTCAAAAACATTTTCTCCAAAGTCCTGTGACTCGTAAAAAGAAACACATGAAAATATACACTAGATCAGTATGTCAAGAAATTTTTCTCAACATCAAAAGATTAAATATGTAAATAATATATGCGATTAAATATGTAAATAATTACCAAGAGATTCTTTCTCCTAATAACAGCAAAGGATATATATGAACATATAACATAAATAAAACAAGAGACAAATGTGGCAGTCAGGGGAAGGGAGAAGGCCTTACTCCACAAAACACATTTATATACACTTCTCATTCCAAAGAAAAAAAAATCATTCTCATAATACCACTCAATGGAATTTGGAACATCCCCGAAGCAACCGACAACCAGCCTCAAGTTGTCGTCCGCAATTTCGATAAAATTTAGCAGAAAGGCAGTGAGCGCACGACCACACTACTACCCCACCTACAAGATCAGAATGCGGCCCACACTCAACACTTGCAGGGCAAAAGTTCCGAAAAAAGCCTAAAGCAAGGATGACCAATTCCACATCCTACTACACATGTAAAAAAAAAATACAGTTTTTATATTAAATCAATTTATGTACAACACAGCAATATGCAATTTAATTTTGGTCTCGCTTTTCGAGAACCAACCGAGTCACGGAGAAAACACCCAAAATTTTTTTCTGTCACCACCGGTTCACACCGAAATAAAATATTTTGTTTCGTAAATAACAAGTGCCTCAATTTCATCAGTGCTCTACAGGCACGGGCACGAAAATCAAATTTTTGAACTTCAATCCACTCATTTTTTTTGTAATAATCATTTCTTATGTATTATTATCTTATTCTTATGAAGTTCACCTAGCTTTGCCACCAAGTAAAATATTTCAAAATTTCAAAACAAATTTTTCGCCACTCCCCAATCAACATCAAAACCACAGATCAAAATTTTCAAATTTTCTTAAATCAATTTCTAATTTCTCATTATTATCAATATCTAAATATTACCAAATTCTTAAATTATTCGTAAATAACAAATCATTAAAGTATCAATTTTTCAAAATTTCAACATTTGTAAATAAATAAGTGTCATCTCAAAATTCACTAATTTTCATTTAATTTCACTAAATTATTTTTAAATTCAATATATTTCTCTTAAAATTTAAGTTGCCTGTCAAAGATGTTATGAAGTCAAGGACGAAATTCAATCATTCAAAGAAAAAATCTTTTTCTCAATGTTATTTCACTTTTGCACCAATTCTCAATGTCAATTTATTAAGTGCAAACAAAAAATTTAAATGTGCAACTCCTAATTAAATGAAATCCAAAGTTTATTTTTATAGTTAATCATTACGTTTTCAAAATAAAATTCTTAAATTCAAATCAAAATATTTTTAAGTATGGATTTCAGAAAGTAAATATGTAAAGTAAAATTCAAAATCATTATCAAGTAAATTAATTTGTGGAATCCAATTTAAAAATTCAACATTTCTCAAAATAAATTAGAGTTCACTGACTCTACTAGATTTCCACATAAAGTAAATAAACTTTTAAATGTTCTTATTTCATTTTAATTCAAATTGTGGAACACATTCTCAGTGTTTCATATATTTCCGTAATTAACCTAGAGTTTCTTTACTCTAACCAGTTCCACATTTCCAGTAAATAAATCATTATATAACCTTAGAATATTTCAATTCGTATAAAATTATTTGTGGATTTACTTTCCATATATCAATTCAGTATTTGTAAGGAAATTTAGAGTTCCTCTGCTCTAATTCAAAATTCCACAAAACCCGACTCCAATTCAATTATTATAATATTATTTTTTTTTCTAAATATTTCATGTTACCAACAGGAGTCGCAAAAGTATTCTAAGTTTTTAAAATATCTCCACATTCAGTTATTTTATAATGCAATTATCTTTTATTATTCAAATTCTAATTCAGTTAATATATTTTTCGATGTTAAAGACATTCATTTCAATTCAGTCATACAAATAAAAAAAATTCTACTTCTATATTTCAAACCAAAACTTATTGAAAGTAGGTCAAATGTTTCTCATACGTTATCAACAAAATTATTTCATTTTCGCTCTGCATCATGCAGGAATGTCTAGAACGGGGGGGAAAGAACACTTCGTTTACACATTCGGCGTCAGCTCATTAACGGCTGAAGTAAACACAGCTCTTTTTGACTCAATCAAAAACCCAGAGCCCAGGAATGGAACTTTCAATTTCTTTATGTAATTAATTTCAGAAACAATATTATTATTTTCTCATTCAATACCAAGGGGAAACAAGGGAAATCTGAGGCCGAAAATACATTTCAACTTTAAATTCAATATTAACGATAATAAATAAGTCACTTTTCCAACTTTTCTCACAATATTTTCAAATTAAATCATTTCATTTCTTATTTTTAAAACTTTTCTCCACAATATCTATTTAATATTTCGACATTATATTTTCAACATTTTATTTTTCAATACCTCACCTGCGAGCAACTCATTCTGACAGAATTTTCAAACTTTTTAACAAAACTCGCTGGACACAATACGGAATTGAACAAATATCCTGACCAACGGTTCTTCCCGAAACAATTTTTTTTTTACTTTTTCTTTTGAGCAAGACTTTTTATTGCCACCGAAATTAACACAGATGAGTGCAAAGGGGGATCAACCCACGAAAACAACAGTTCTTAATATTAAATAACATTCCAAACAAACAAAGCCAATTCCAACCCAAGAAACTCAACACTCCTCAAAATTGTTTGTGAGGCAATTTCGAGCAACAAACACTGAACACAAACAAGTACAATCGGTTCATGACTCCGATTATACAACAAACCACAAACAGAACTTAGGAAGGTCAAGACACGAAAATAGATATTTAGCAAAATGTTTGGATGCAAAATTTTAACAAGGAGGCAGAAACAACCAGGTGGAGAATCAATCATTTCATTTAATCATCCTGAGGCAAACAAAATCAATTTCAATCACTCACAAGCACTCAGGGAAAATAAATATATAAACAAGCATGGCTCTCAGTCCCACACAAACACATTTTCACAAGTTGACTTTTCAAAAATATCATTTTTCATAAGATTATTATTTATTCTCAATATCAAACTGTGGAAACAGATTTTTCATTTTATAAATTCCACAAACAATTCAATTTATTCAAGTCAAAATTTCATCTTTCAAATTCTAAGTCAACATTTTTCAATAAATTTACCCCTTTTTCGAAAAAATTCCTGGCTCATCCCCGAATTATTGAAATGACACAGTACATACATTTCATTTTGATAATACACAATTTTTTCACTTTATATATTTTTATGTACTTATTTAATATTTCATTTGTAAATATCACCATCAATTATGTGTCAATATAATATCTTATGTATGTAAATCATTTTTGTTTTCAATTTCAGTATTCAATAATACAAAATACAATATCTCTCACTTACCGTAATAAAATGTACACTTTTTCTTATTATCATAAACAATTCAAAGCTCATTTATTTTACTCAATAATTTACGTGATCAAAAGAAGACCTTTATTCTATATTATTATATATTTTTTTCCATGAAAACTCAAATTTACAATTTGGTCCAACAACTCGAGTCTGTCTGTCATACAGAACTCAAAACTATTTGTGTGCTCTCTTGGCTACACAACAACAAAATTTTTTTCACACGGAATTATTTTTATTTTCTCACGTAATTATTTTTATTTTTAAACTCATTATATTTGTCAAATCTTATATGTCATAATCAGTTGTTATAAAACACAGGGTGTAAAATCAAATCATTAAACTATTTAATATTTCAGTATTTAATATCTTAGTATTATTTAAAATTCAAATACTTAATTTAAGCATTTATAATCAATTTACAAAATTTTTCGATCAAATCTCAAGAACAACCCTCACTTCCAGTTCAAAATTTCAATCCATTTTTAACCATCTAACA
Organism: Amaurobius ferox; assembly: GCA_951213105.1. Classification (NCBI taxonomy): domain Eukaryota; kingdom Metazoa; phylum Arthropoda; class Arachnida; order Araneae; family Amaurobiidae; genus Amaurobius; species Amaurobius ferox. The sequence goes on from OX578136.1 coordinate 23,321,733, forward strand.
TTCCATGAGACTCGGACTCTGCAAACCCCAAATTTCATTCTTATTTTTTTTTCATTTGGGAAAGGGCTCAATGAGCTCGTCGAAATAAACTTTTTTTTTTTTTTTTTTCATTTGCAGCGAATCTCCTCGCATAAACTCAAACAAAAATTTCAAACCGAAACAAGAAGAATTCTCAAAATTCAAAAGCGAAAGTTCTTTTAAACAAATATTTACATTTAACTTTCTTATATATCCAATTTAATTAATGTCAAGTTCTTAATTTAATCAATTTCTTAATTCTTAATTTTCACAAATTTTTCAAAGTTTGTAACATTTCTTAAAACATTTTTACTGTCAGCTACTTCATATGTATTATTACTTTATGTCACTTTACTATACACCCCTCAACAAGTCATAATAAATAAACAAATATAGAATTTTTCCGTTCCGTGCAACTTTTGCACCATTTTTTTTTTCTTTCAAAACTGGCTATGTGCCACTCTGCACATACCAACAACAAATACTTTTTTTTCAATAACACGTCATAATCATGTAGTCGTAGTCAAAATTAAGGATTGTCATTTCAATGCAGGTGTACTTTCGATTCAGATATAAGTTAAAATTTATATTTAAATTTACACAGATTTTATTTTAAATTTCGAATGAAATTTCAGAAGACGGCCTCCATTCTCGGCCCAAATTTTCAATCTCACATTTTAAAACAAAACTAAACACACGGGGTTTCAAAAACTGCCAACCCAATTTTTTTGGGGGGAAATGCTCAACAGAGCTCCAAGATAAATTACAGAAAGATTTCAAAAATCCCACACATTAATACTCTCAAAATTCAGATCAAAAACAGAAGAATTCCACAAAATCTCAAATCGAAACCATTTCTCACAGTAGAACTTTATACTATTTAAATTCAATTTTTAAAATAATTCTTCAATTAAATTTTCAATTTTAACAGCTTTATATACTATTATAGTTAGTAATTTTCATTTATCATAAAAAAATTTCAGATTCTAAACAATTTTCCAAAACTGTATTCTTAACCATTTTCATCGTACACCAAGCATTTTCGTTTTATACCATGCCACTTTTCACTAAAATTTCACACATTTTAAATTAATTTTCTGTATAAATACTTTTTTACAATAATTTCATAAATAATGCATACAAATTTTCAATACAAAAGTGTGCAACTCTCAAAACCAAACTCAAACCATATCTACGGTCCAGTTTCAACAAAAATTTTCAAAACTCCATACAACAAAATTTTAAAACACACAGGTGCTCGAGAGGGAAGGTCAAAGGCACCAATTGTCATAGCGACGGCACCAATTGTCATAGCGGGTTCCGTGGGCATCAAAAGTCACCACGGATACCGGCCAGACACGGCAGACCGAGAGTCTAACTCTCCAAATTTTACAAAATACCCAGGTTCGAAACACTCCTCTCGTCAGTTGGAGGATTCCAACTGATGACCTGCGGAGAAACCCAACAAATTCCAAAGAATTTACCTTTACCTTCAAGATTCCTCCAGAAGCTGAAAACACTTAAATTCAGTACAGATTCTACACAAATAAGAACACATGATTTTAGTTCAAATCCAATATTTATTAATTATTCCAGAAATGGAGTTGCATATCAAATACAATTACAGATTTAGTAATTTAACCACTGGACCTCACTTTACCAAGAATCATCGGCTCTTTGCCGGAAATTAATATAAATTCAATAATCAAGTAATTTCATATAAACTTCACATTCTAATTTAGCAAAAATAAATGGTATGGTCAGAGAGAATGCACACACCCGGGGAACGTTAAAGGCTTACGAAAATAACCAGTATAAAATCAATTTAAATTATTATGGCTTAGATAAAGCTTCAATATGAAGAAAGAAACTGTAGTTAGAATATATATATGTATAATGCTGGCAGAAGATCCTATGGATGAAAAGTTCTGCAGCGGTCGATGCACAAGTCCAGACGACTGCCCATCGGCAGGTCTAACGTACAAGTCTTACCTCAAAATATTCTTGGAAGGACTCATGGCAGAAAGAGCACAGGCATCCGCTGGTAGTTTCCCTCGGGGCAAACATTTCCCCGCTCCAGCAGGAACGGCCGAACCGCAGTTTCCGGCAAGGTGCCGGATCAGGTCAGCCGAAGGAACAGCTTCATATTTGCTTTCTCTGGTCCCGGTGCACGACCAAGCAAGATGAGGCATCACCTCAAACGATTACACGGCGGTCGACGGTCGGCGAGGACAAGGCATCAGCAGTGGCGACGGTAACGGCAGTGGCGATGGTAACAGCAGTGGCGAGGTGGCATCTCTCCCGACCCTCACAACACGGTAACTCCGCCTGAGGGCTAAGTTCCGCGTCGACGTGAGTTCGAAGATGTTTCCAGGGAGAGAGCCCCGAGTTACAATTCACACAGCTTATATACATTCCAGATGGATCCAGGAGCCGTCCAATAGAAAATCACATGGGCTCACAACTTCTCCTTTCCTCCAATCGAAAATTACTTCCAATTCAAATTCATCCACAGTTCCGCCCCACAACGGACGATTCCAAAGGCACGCGTATCTGCCGCGTGACGACAAGGAGACATCTGTCTCCGCCAGCAAGCCAGACTAACAGGCGTCATTCCCAGAGTGTGCGAGAATTATATAATGAAATAAAAATGGCACAAATTACTACTGATTTCGATACTTTAACATCTGCTAAAATATATACATTGACAAGAGGGTTCCAGGACACAGATTAATTAAATATAAGTTTAAAAGTACTGAAGTTATGTAATTTACAAAGGAGTGACGAATTCCTTCACGACACTCCTAAATTTTTTTTAGGAAAATCTGTTCTTGCTATACAGAATTATCTTCACAGGTAGATCTGGTGAGTAAAGCATCCTGGTCTGCTTGTAAATAAATTTACATAAAATAAGCAATTGAATCCATATATGCCAAAATGAAAGTGTTAAAATTGCATGGGAATACCAGTTCTACTTATATTCTCGTAGATTAGAAGATATACCTGCGTATTAGTACCAGATTACCCGTAATACATTATGAGTTTAGTACCAGATTACCCTTAATACAATATGAGTTTCAAAAATCTTTGCTGAAATAAAACAGATGACGTAATAGATTGAAAATATCAATAATCCCCGTAATCTTTAAACCTGAAGGCCGTAATTGATTCCAATATATACCAAAAATGAAAGCGCAAAGCATGCTATGCAAGCCTTGTACTTCTCGCGATCCATGTTACTAATTATTATCGATTCCTTGCTAAAAACAAAGAATACAAAAGAAAACAAATATGTTGGGGGCAGTACATGATTTTCCCTACATAATGCAGTAATTTCACATGTTTCACAGCAAACTAGAACAAAATTAGTGGCACAATGTTTTAACGTTGTGTTTCAATAAATATAATGAATGTGAAATGTAATAAAAATATAATGTGTAATGTTTTAACTATTTTAAAAGGGATATTAGCTTTCTTAAATGACAATGTATATAAAACTATTTCAAAGTACCCGATTAACTTATATTTCGCGCAAATATAACTTGAAAATTTTGAGAAATTGATACCGATAAGAAATATACAAAGACTATAATAGTTAGAAAATATTAAATTCTCATTCATTTTGGGGCCATTTTTGTTATTTAGGAGTTCGTTTTGGCAATGTACATTTTTGTCGATTAGGAAAGCATCAGTGAATATCTTCCTTGTTTCATTTAGTTCGATACCAATTTTCGTTTTTCCTGGATAAATATATGAATCCATCCTACTTAACAGATTACAATAGCGACTGTAGGTCAAATGAATTTTTAAAATCAAATATCTTCCACGTTACCCTGCTGTGCTGTTTTAAAAGAGATATTGATTATAATCTTAGTATTTGAACCATGCTATATGTAGTTTATCCTACATGTGGGAATTACTGAATGTATTTTAGTATCTTAAATTACATCAAAATCCATAGAGATTATATAAATGATTTATTTAATTTAATTTCTATATGAATGGGGTTATGATTTACTCCCAGTGGTTGACTGCAAAGTCGAATTATTCTTTTGTGCAAAGCAGAATAGAATTTCTCGCATTGTAAAAACTTTATGCTTTTCTTACATTGGGGAATTTAATGGGTTTATCTTACGCAGAAAGGTTCTTGAAAATCTGGATAAAAATATTTTTTACTTTTCAAAATTTCTTCTTTAAGTGAAATTTTTGAAGCTTTAACACATGAATGAATATTAGACATACATGGGTCATGGGATAGATTGATTTTAAACTTCCAAAAAAGAACAAATATCAAAACAAATTTACCTATTAGTAACTTACCTTGTTTATAAGAAATAATTATTATTCACAATCAGTGCATTAATCTAAAAAAATATTATGTTAGTCAGTTGCATTGTATGCATATTAAACATAAGACATTATAGCATGGTTATTACAAACATTACAACATGGTTATTACAAACATTACAACATGGTTATTACAAACATTACAACATGGTTATTACAAACATTACAACATGGTTATTACAAACATTACAACATCACAACAAAACATTACAACATTGTTATTAACCTTTTGCTTGCGGGTGGGACAGCGACCATCCCAAACGAAGAACCTCCTAAAAAGACAGGTATTTGACATACCTTATCCCAAACTGCATAGGGGGATAGAACTGTTTGGGATAGGGTATGGCAAATACCTGTCATTTTGAGAGGTTCTTCGTTTGGCATTGACTCTATCCCACCCGTAAGCAAAAGATTAATAACAATATTGTAATGTTTTGTTGTGATGTTGTAATGTTTGTAATAACCATGTTGTAATGTCTTATGTTTATTATAATCATGTTGTAATGTTTTGTTGTAATGTTTGTAATAACCATTTTGTAATGTCTTATATTTGTAACAACCATGTAATAACTACAGCAATTGTCAATTAATCTAATCGAAATGATTAAGTTCAGAGTATATATTAATTGAAAACATAATTCTATTGCCTATAATTTTTTTCTTTTTGTTTTTAAAGTATTTTGTTACAACTATGTTTCATTTTTTAGTAAAAACATTTCTCTTATGCATCACTAAATATGTTCAAAAATAACTATTTGATTTTATTTTGTATTGCAAGTAAATTAATTCTTTTACAATTGGGGTAATATGGCCAAAAATTTCACCTGGCCATCCGTAGGTGAAAATATATATTTTTCAGGATTGATTACAGATAAAGGTGAGAGAATGACTGATACGGATTCAGTATCGAATTCTGGAGTAGTAGGAGCATTACTGAGGATTTTCAAATGTGGTTCTTTTACAAATTCCGGTTAAAAAGAATTATTTTCCCTGAAACATCTATTTCCTAAAATCGACTATAAATAGAGCTTATGTGAGTAGGATTACTGATATGGATTCAGCATCCAGTTCATTAGGGTAGCAGGACGGATTAATGATTTACACCCGCCGTTCTGGATGTGCTATTTCCGGTTTTTCCCGAAAATTCGCATGCCTGTATGATGAAAATGTGCACAATAGTATAAAAAATTTATTTCTGCCGAAAATGAAAAATATAAGACACTTGACACCAAATAAATTTCCCGTTCTACAATTTATTTTCAGATAACCATGTTCACAATTGTAATTACACAATATTTTACGAGCGCAAACCCCACTCTATTTCCTTGAACGCATCTCAAGATTTTTATTTCGATGTTTTTATAAATGATTTTTAAATCGCGTCACTAAATGTTTGCTCAGTTTTCTTCACGAAAGTCATGAATCACGAGGTAAGCAAACACACGATTTTAACTTTTCATGTAAAACACAGCGTGCCTTCCGGCATCTATTGTTTTATCTAAATTTCACACTTCCCGCCCTCAACGCGGTGATGAATGGTTTCAATGTTCTACTTGGAAGATTTTTTTCTCCTTCTTTCGACAGCCTTGATGGAGAACAACCTGATCTTAAAGACAAACAATATCGATGCTTCTCTCTTTCTATTAGAATTGTTTATGAAATTGGCGTAAGGATAAAGTTGGGGATGCAACAGGAATTAAAATTCTTAGCGGTGTGCGACTCTAAACGACGCAATAATTGTATATGCAGATACTTCATTATTTATTTTAAACCCCGAGTTAAGGGAGTTGCCTGGTTAAATTAATATAAAAGTTACTATTAAATTAAAGACAACCAATCATAGGTTTAAAAAGCCATTTAATAAAACCACGTTTCTCGACGTACATAAGTTTACAAAGCCAAAGTGCTTTCGGGCATCACCATGCTCTTCATCACTGGCGATAATCGCCAGATTTTCGCGCCAGATTGACGTGTTTCCATTCTAATTAATAATGTAAAAGTTTCACAAAAGGTTAGTAATTTAACAGCAAAAATGCGCTGCAGGGAATATTATGCAGGAGAACATGATAAAAACAAACAATGCTTCAATATTGAATGGCGTGGACCCTATTAACTACTAAAACCCTAACTACAATAATAGTCTAATATGATTTTGTCTATGCAAACCCTCCAGGAGATCCTCCGGCACAAATACCTTCCACCTTAGGATAGGTCGGACGGTCTGGGTCGAAGAAAGAAAAAAGATGCCCTCCGGTGAGGGACGGGACAGCCCAGTGGTTAATGCACTGTGATTGCACTCGTAAGACCCGAGTTCCATTCCCGGCTCTGTCCTAATTGTCTCTGTGTTCACGCAGAGCACGGACACGTTAAATATACGGGTCTAAAAGTCCTTTCGAGAAGTTGGTGGTAGGGGGAAGACAGTACGGATTCTGTAGATGTCGCCTTCACTGGGTTCCGGTCTAAATTGGGTGGACCTGTTCTAGCCGTCCAAACAGATGCATCACACCTTCGGGTAAGTCGGACGATCTGGGTTAAAGAAGAAGAAATCATATTTTAAATGCAGTTTAGAAGAAAAGTAAAACGAAAGAAAAAAAGAATAAAGCCCCCGGTAACCTAGAAGTCTGAAACTTTTCAGACTTATAGTATTGTCAACAGTACGGAACGTAATAGTAGATTTTTGATTGCTCCCACAGGCGGGGAAAATGGGGGATTTCAGAAAAGTCTTAAGATACCCCAGAAAACTCCCTGTGTCTTTGGAAGCTCAACCTTTACACTCTTATGGTAGCAACTAATGGAATGATCCTTATGTCCGATTTTTATCCTAGAGTGTGAACAAAAATTTTGAAGGTCGAGTTATTTCAATTCTCTCTAGAAGACCCCTAGTACCATAGAAGTCAGGCATGTTACATACTTATAGCATCGCCCACGGGACAAAAAATGACTGAGTCAGTTTTCCAGGACCATTTCCGAAGTTAATCACCATAAGCGATTATTAAGCAAAATAAAATTAAAATAAAATTATTGCTTCTAAAGTAAACAGTATGTAACAACAATATCCAATGAGCTCAGTATATAGCTTCCCTCACAGACTAACAAATTTTGTTCGCAAAATTCGTATTTTAAAAAAATCACGTTTTTTAAAACCACATATTTTACGCTTTAACACACAGAACTCATGCAATTATAATTAAATATTTTAGTGTTTTTTCGAAACACGATTTCGGATCGTAAATAATTTCGAATTCTTACAGAATAAAAAAAACTTTTTTCAAGTTTTAAAACCTTTCATTTTTGAACAAAAAGTTCTGTGGATTTATCATGCTTTACAATTCTTGACACAGCGATTTAGTGGTGATGGATTGTGGGCTTAATGTACGGAAATTCGTTCAAAGGAAGCACGTATTTGAAACAAGGGTGGGTACATCTGTCACATTCATTACAAAGATGCAAGTGTATTCTATAGAAAAATTGCTTCTTTAGTAAGCAGCATGGAACAAAAAGTCTGATTCATCTAGCACATGTTTATTTCTAGCAAATAACAAATTTCGTTCGCATTTTAAACATTCCTATTACAGAGCCACACATTTCACTCATTATCATATGAAGCCCATCTAATTAAAAATAAAATAACTTTACAAAAATCCTTTTAAAGCTACTCACACTGTTTTAGTAAGACGCACTGAAAGGTAAAAAATAATGTTAAACTGTCACAACATTCTTGGCCATATGCGGTTAAAACTGAAACCGTGGGTGGTCTGTAAAAAATTGTATTTGTACACTAACTGAATTTCAAGGGACAATAGAAGTAATAAACATAGAAAACACATATATAAGAATGATTATATTCAATTCCTTTAATATTTTCTTTGACAATTTTGATTTAACAATGTCATTCTTATATATATCATATCTATGTTATCAATTTTATTGTTTCTTAAAATTCTGTTAATGTAACTACAATATATGGATCTGAAATATTTTCCCCTAAAATAAAACAGATGGTGTAAGAATTTGAAAGTATCAATAATCTCGTAATATTTAAATCCAAAGACCGTAATGGTTGTAATCCAATCAAAAATGTAATACCGATAAAAGTTATTTATATGCATATATTTATTATTTAAATCGAAAACTATTTACTGATGTATTAACTCATTGGATTTAATTCCGTTGTTTAACAGCATGGCATATTTTTTTACTAATTTTGTGGAACAAATATCATTTGCATAATGCTATTTCAATGAAAGGTTTAGTAATGTGTTTTTTTATTAATATCTCGATAACCCCCTTGTCCTAAAAACTCGACACACACATTAAATTTTAAGTGGAACTATTCCAAGTCTACCCCGAAAAGTTAATCACATTCGATAAAACCATTCTCCCGTGATGAGGAAACAAACACACATACACACAAACAAACAGACAGACAGATTTTCAATTACATTTATATAGATAAAAGATAAATTTTAAAACTATCTTACAACAATGGGATTTTTACTGGCCATACTGGGTTTGATTCCGGGAAGGGAGCAAACTCGAATTTTATAAAATGTTATATTGCCATCGCAAATACGTATGCGAGTAAAATTAAAAAAAGATTGTCTGGGTATAAGTGAGTTAAAATTGATTTCAAGTTTTGAACTAAAAAAACAGATATATCAATCTAAATGAAACAGTGTAAAAATCGGAATTTTTCGAAACCGGCATTCGTACTACATTAATTTCGAATTCTTAATAAAAAACATCGCCTGCATGATTTTATACATATTTTAAAACCTTTCATTTCTGAGCAAAACGTTCTTTAGATTTATCATTCTTTACGATTCTTGACACAGCGATTTAGTGGTGATGGATTGTGGGCTGAATGTACGGAAATTCGTTCAAAGGAAGCACGAATTTAAAAGAAGATTGGATACATCTGTTACAGTCATCACACATATGCAATTGCCTGTATTCTCTAGAAAAAATGCTTCTTTAGTAAACAGCGTGCAATAAAAAGTCTGATATATCTAGTGCATTTTTCTCGCTACCGTTTAATAAATGTTCGCATTTTAAAAATTATTGATACAAAGCCATACATTTCACTCATTGTAATATGGATCCAATCTAATTAAAACGAAAAATTTGGAAATTTTCGAAATCTACATTTTGGCGCCAATAGTTTCGAATTAATACATGAAAAGAAAAAGTCTGGGAGTTAACAAGCTCATCAATTAAAAACAAATGTAAAATTTTTCGAAACACACATTCGGACGACAATTATTTAGAATTTTTACAGAATAAGAAAAAAAGCCCGTTTGCTTCTTTTTAAAAAGTTTTAAAACCTTTCAGGTATGAGCCAAAAGTTCTGCCAATTTTTTATTCGGTACAATTTTTGACACAACGATTTAGTGCGGTAATGGATAGTTGGATTAATGTACGGAAATTCATCCAAAGGAAGCACGTATTTGAAATAACATATGCAAGTGTCTCTGTTTTGTTAAAATATTTCGTCTTTATAAACAGCATGCAACAGAAATGCCTGATGCGTCTAGCACATGTCTTTTTCTACCAATTAACAGAATTTTCGCTCCCATTTTAACCTTTTGCTTACGGGTGGGACAGCGTCCATTCCAAACGAAGAACCACTCAAAAAGTCAGGTATTTTACATACCCTATCCCAAACAGTTCGATCTCCCTTTGCAGATATTGGCGTCCGTGGACGCCAATGTCTGTGGGCATTGTCTGTGGGCAATCATTGGCGTCCGTGAATGCCAATGTCTGCAAAGGAGGATCGAACTGTTTGGGATAGGGTATGTCAAATACCTGCCTTTTTGAGTGGTTATTCGTTTGGAATGGACGCTGTCCCACCCGTAAGCAAAAGGTTAAAATTTCCTGTTTCAAAGCTTACTCATTATCATATGGAGCCAATCTAATTAAAATATAAAAAATTGAAATTTTTCAAAAACACCACATTCGGCTGAAAATAATTTCGAATTTTTACATAAGATAAACGTTCTTTTCCCATTTTTAAACAAATTTAAAATTTTTAACAAAAATTTCTGTGGATTTATCATACTTTCGAATTCTTGACACGGCGATTTAGTGGTGATGGATTGTGAGCTTAATATACGGAAATTCGCTCAAAGAGAACTTCGTATTTCAAACAAGGATGGATACATTTGTTCCATTCATCACACATATACTACTGCCTGTATTTTGTGGGAAAAATTACTTCTTTAGTAAATAGCCGTTACAAAGATATCATTTCTAGAAATCAAATATAGAAATCAATTAGAAATCAAAGATGTCACAAAAAATATTATATCGTGACATTTTTCATAACACTGATTGAAACTAAGTCTTGTGATCTTTGAACCATAAACAAACCTTTTTATGCATGATTATTTCAAATTTTGTCCTATGTTGTCATGTTAAAAAAATATCAAATTTCAAATAAAATAATACTAGTAGTAAAAGGCAAAAGCCTTTTACTACCAATTTTAGCTTAGGCAAAAGTTAAAGGACACAAGTTAAAAGGCAAAAGTTAAAAGACACCATATTTTTTCTAAGCAGTTGAGCTTATTCTTGTAACAGATTTAAATATATCAATCACTTTTAAACTAAGTATATCATATCAATATAAATAAAATTGTAAATCTGCCTGTTTGTGTGTTTGTCTCATCAGCACAGGAGAATGGCTGCACCGAATTTGATAATTTTTTCGGGGTAGATTTTGAATAGTCCCACTTCAAATGTAATCAAAGTGTCGAGTTTTTAAGATCAGGGGTTATAGAGATATTAATAATAAAAAACGTACAATTAAAACTTCCTTAGAGATGGTATTATACAGACGATATTTGTTCCGCAAAAAGTCATTTGAAAACAAAAATACGAATATAATGCTAAGAAACAGAATTAAATCCAATGATTTAATTAATACAGCAGTAAATCCTCTTTGATTTAAATAATAAAGAAATGTATATAAATAGATTTTTGTCCGAATTGCATTTTTGATTGAATCAATTATGGCCTTTGGGTTTAAAAGATTGCGGGAATTATTAATATTTTCAAATTTTTACGTTATCTCTTTTGTTTCAGTGAAATATTTTTAAAATCCATATATTGTAGTATGGGTATTTCTAATACACTGGCATAGTATTCTAATCTCCGAAAATATGAGTAGTACAGGTGTATCTTCTAATCCATGGGAATATAAACAGTGTGGGTGTATCTTTTAATACCATTTTAGCACTTTTATTTTGGCATATATAGATTCAATTTCATATTATCTGTAAATTTGCTTAGAAATAGGATCAGGATGTTGTTTTCTTCAGATATTTGTGAAGGAAGTTCTGTATAGCGAAAACAGAGATTCTTAAAGTTATTTTTAGGAGCAGAATTTAAATATTTTAATATAATGTTTTGAATAACAATGTTATTTAGAAAACTATAGGAATTTGCACATAAATGTTAATTTTATGTTTCTTTATATTGTAAATATTGCTAGTATTTATTGCTAAGTTCTGCTAGCATTTATATAAATCAGTGTACCGTATTAGTCCGATGATTGGTGTTACAAAATTATCTGAAAAGACCAAAATATGTAGAGAACCCAAAATAAAATAAAAAGTACGGAAATTATGGTAATCAATTTTTAACTACAACCAAATTTACTGATTGGAAAAGTGCAAAAAAAAAATCCATCGATATTGGCGTTGTGTTTTACTGCCGCAATATCCGACCAAAAATTGTTTGTTTCTTTACTAGACCTATATAAGTTGCTAAACAGGCAAAATATAATTCAAGAGTTCAAATAACAACAAATCATGACTGTAATTTAAAATTATTTATTTTAAAAACTTTTTTAAATCAAAATTCATTTAGAAAAAAGAAATCAAAATTTATGTTTTCAAAGTCCACTTCAAAAATATACATTATATGTCGAAATATAATTTTATAAAGTTACTAATATTTTTACCCATTAAAACTCTATTCAAAGTTATGTGGCAATCTTGGCAGATGTAATGGCGTAAAGCTGAACTGATTAAATAAAAAATCTCAAAATGCACAATCTTCTCTAACTTTAAAAGATATTTCCTCGCCAGTAAAGTGTTACGATACCTTATTTTGGAGTTGAATGATTTCTAGAGGCATCATTTCTTTCCTGTGTGGTGAACACCATCGCGTAAACGAGCACTTTGTAAAAACAAAACAGACATCTGAACAACACAATCTTCCTATAGTGTTACTGAAACTACATCTTGGCGACGGCGACACATTTGGCGTAATTGACCATTTGCACGTGACGTCACTTCCGGCAACTCAACTTCCTGTCGGACGGAAAGATCTCTTTCCCGGCTTTGCCGTTCCGAGCAGGGGGCCTATCCCGGGCATGACTGCAATTTTTTTTACATAGTTCAGCGCATGGGTTGTCACGGGAATAGCAAACGCGCGCAGTTTGTTCTCGGGCTCTCTGAAGAGACGGGGAATCTCTTTGGCCGTCACCGAGGAAGGTGTGCACAGAACAATTAATAATCTCTGCGCAGGTTGATTACATTGTGAATAGTGCCACTTCAAAATTAGCAAACAATTTTTAATTGTAATAATGTAAAAACTTGTTATGTTTTGGCAACAACTCTCAAAGTCCTTCCTGGTCCGTGGCGCCATGCATAACGAAATTCTAAGCTCGTTGACGTCATGCTGACAAATATTTGATCTCCCAACCTTACATTAAAGAACCTTAGTACCGAGTATGATCTTCTTGGCATTCTTGCTGTTATTTTTTGCTTCTAGAAAGCAAATATGAAACTATATTTAAACTTCCTACGCATGATTTTTCTGTATGCCTTTCTCGAAGGCGTTGGTCCATATTTTTTATTACATTCGTTAATGATATCATAACTGGATCTGTTATGACCATGAGCCCTCATGGTTATGACATCGAAGTTTCTTCTGTCGAAGATGGCGACGTAAACAACAATGACGTCACATTGTGACGTTTGAGTGCAAATGGTCAATATAATAAACTTGGTGACTTAGTGGGAATATCGGTGATTTGGCAATAATCCAACATTTCTGAAAATTAAATTAAATGTCTTTGATATCACCCCAGGTTAAACTCCGTTTTCCTTCTCTGCCGAGAAAGAAGGAAATAAAGAGAAGAAATGTTTCTGATAACTACTGAAACTTTATTGAAATTTATATCTTAAATTTCTTTATTTAGAACATAGTAAGTTTCACTCATTGCGGTACATGTTAGGGGAAGTAGGGGAGGGGTTAAAATAATTGCGTTTTATTGGGTGTATTATTATTTACAATATTGTATGAAAATCAACAATATTGATTGGGAAATGTACTTAGTTCTCATGATCCCCAATTTTATAAGCGTATAAGGGAATATTCCATATAACTTTATGCTCCTTGCCATTTGGCAGACTCTACATTATATAAAGTATTTGTAAAGGAAAAATAATGTGATGTGGTCAAAAATCCGACTATCGAATTTTGATGGATGTACACATTTTGAGTATATTTAATGCCGAATCAACCATGTTTTAAATGTTTGTGTGTTTGGTGGCAGTATGTTCATATTAATATCCATTAAACTAATAGAGCAAACACATTTTAATTGGATAAATTTATTTTAATCAACGAACGACAGTGGTATTTCAATTAACAAGACATATCCGAAAAGGCTCTCAAGTTTTCTAATTTTTTTTTATAAACGTGTGTGTAACGAAAAAGTAATTACATTAAAACTGGCACGGAACTATTTTTTGTACTTAAATATTTTATTTGAGAGCAGAGAGACCGAAACAGCTTCGTGAGCTTTACAAAGAGTGAAGCTCACAATGTTCTAAATCAAGAATTTTAAGTTATAAATTCCCATAAAGTTTCAGGAGTTATCAAATGGATGTAATTTAATTTTCATAAATATCGAATTATTGGCAAATCGCTGATATTCCCACAAATTCTCCAAGTTTAAGGTATTGACCTCATTTAGTGGAAGATAACATGCGCCGTTCTCAAGGTATTTCACCATTTGGATAAAAAGTAGAGGAACTATAGAGAAAATATACACAATGTTGAATATAAATGTAGTAGTTTGTAAGTAGTTTTTGCTATTTTTAACTAGAAATGAATCGGAACTATTTATGGATTTATCACGAGCCGGTCTTGAGATATTATACATTTTATTTTCCCCACTCAACACCTCTCGAATTAATTATGCATTTTTAGTTTTTGATATATAAGCGTTAAAAACTTGAAAAACGAAAATTTTAATCTTCTTCAAATTGACAAGACTATTACTCGAAAACTATAAGACATTTTGTTAAAAACAAATATAGATTTAAACACTAAATGTCTTCATAAATATTTTCTCTCTGACTATTTATATCTATATTTTATAGTTTGGAAGATAATTCGAGTTAAAATACAAAACAAAAAAAGTCGTTCGGACAGATATATTTTTAAATTTTTTGGAGGGGGGAGGGTAAGAAAAAACCGGAGCTCGATTCAAAATCTAATGATATACACTTATATGGATTTTAAAGAGCTACAACTTCATGCTTATTGCTCAGAGCTAACCCTTATAATTTTTGGGGGTTAAGCATTAAGAACTTGAAAAATGGAAAATTTTCAATTTTCTTCGACTCGACAACACGATTACTCGAAAACTATAAGAGTTTTCTTAAGACAAAAATATATATTTTGATACTAAATTTCCTAGTGCTAAGGAATTTTCTATTTACTAGTTCAAGTGAAAGTAAGAAAAATGGAGAAAAAAATAATACTTGCTCGGAGAGACACCTTTTTAAAATTTTCCGGAAAAAAAAAGTTTGAAATATTAAGATATTGAAATTATTTTTATATATTCATAATCTGGATCCTATTTCCGACAAAACAAGAAAAATATTTATATTTTAATATATTAAGTTCGGAGCATAAGCGTCCAACGTCTTTACATTTTTCGTAAAGCTCCGTTTTTCCACTGATGGAACCCCAAGCATCGATATTATTCACATAAAATATCGTGCCATAGGTCCTGTACATCAATTTTCCGCTGTGAAAAATGTAAATTCTTTACATTCTGTAGGGAAAGTCCTGTGTTGACCATATTATTTATGTTACTTGATAACGACAAAATCTCTATCATGTTTTATTGTTACAAGACGAGAACAAAAGGAAACTATAATTTGTGTTGTTTTAATTTGCATAGAAGTCCTGTATAGATCGGATCAGATTTTTACTTTTTCGTATTATGTAATATAGTACAGAAAAAGTATTGTTTTCACGAACATTTTCGAATTCGTTATTTTGATGCCAATATATAGTTTAAGACCATCTGAACACGTTATGATTATTTGTGGAGTGATGTTCGTCTCTCTGTCTGCCTGTATGTCTGTGGTCAATTTCTTGTGTACATGATAGCGACCACACATATTAACCTTTTGCTTACGGGTGGCACAGCGTCCATCCCAAACGAAGAGCCTCTCAAAAAGACAGGTATTTGACATACCCCATCCCAAACAGTTCGATCCCCTTTTGCAGACGCCATGGCGTCCATGTGACGTCAATATTTGCAAAGGGGGATAGAAAATAGATATTTGCAAAGGGGGATAGGAAATGGGATAGGGTATGTCAAATACCTGTCTTTTTGAGAAAAGGTTAAAGGATTTTCACGAAATTTTATATCCGGCATTGTTATAAAAAAAATCTAGAACTGGATATAATTGTTTTTAAATTTAATATTTTTTTAACATTGCAGTCCAAGACAGAATTTGACAGAATCATGCATAAAAGTGTTTATTTGCGGTTAAATGATCACCAGACTTCATACTTTTAATCATTATTGTGAAAATTAGCCGTGATACAATTTTTTTGTTCGTCAATAGCCTCCTTCAGGGAGCAAGTTACCTCCTCCGGCGGCACATTGTCAAGCATGGTATCAATCGAATTATTTTTTCGAGCCCTTTAAGGTGAAGAGTAACACGCTATAATTGTAATAATTTGGACACACGTTAGCGATTTTTCAAAAATTTTCTTGTAAAATTTGAGGGGGGGGGGTGTAGGGAGTTAAAATTGGATTCCGATATGAGAAAGTCGAGTTGAGCCGAGCTCCAGTTAATTTTTTTTTTATCAAAATTCATATAATTAACCGCATACACGTTTTTAAAAGTTGATCAGTAGGACAGAGCAATACTTTAACTTACTGCTAAGAACTTTTAAGCACGAAAAGATTCAAGAATTTTTGTAGATTTCATTTCGGACCACTTTTGACACATCGATTAAGATGTGATGGATTGGAAGATATATGTTAGGATATGCTTTAAAAAAAAATAAAGAATTGAAAATTCAATATGGATCTTTAACAATATTTAATGTTCTACGAAAACGTTCATTTTAGAAACAAATATGAGAATGGATAAATTTAAGAGAGAATTTGAAACAGAATAGGAAGACGATAAGAGAAATTTGAAAATCAGTGGATAGTATTAAAGTACTAAAACATAAGGTATTCATTGTCTGAACTTAAATTACATTTTATTTTCATCAGAAATATATCATATTTTTTTAAGAATCTAAAACTGTAGATCTTAACGGAGTATGTAGGAAAGGGATGCGTGACTTAATAATGTAATGTGTTCTAAGTAATATGCTTTAACAACAAATATAATTTTTACTTTGTCTATAATCTTAGTACACTCACGCACAATGAAAGTTGCGCACCAAGAAAGAAGCATAGGATATACCTGAAATTTTATTGATGGAAGGATACAGATGAATGATATTTATGATCACGAAAACAGCGCAGCAGAACACGTACAGAGGGAGTTGTGGTACACAGTCGGGTCATCCTTAATAGCGCGTCACACAGCCTCGTGCTGCGATACAAGCAGCAATATGGTTCGGCATGGTGTCGAATAGACGCCTGGTGTTGTCCTGAGGCAAACGCGTCCACAGCTATTGATCGTTATGTTCCAAATCCCGAAGATTGCGACAACGAGGTAGCTGGCGTTTCAACTGGTCCTACACATGTTCGATAGGGGATAAACCTGGGGAGAGGGCAGGCCATGGAATTGTCTGGACATGAAGCAGGCAGACCTGGGCGACCCAAGCCGTTTGCGGCCGGGCATTATCCTGCTGGAATTACGCACCTAGAATCCCAGCAACAAATAGGAGCACATGGGACCGTAGAATCTTATTCACGTACCGCTGACCAGTCAATGTTCCAGGTACCACTACTAGAACGGATCGGATGTCATAGACTATGGCTCCCCAGTCCATGATGCCTGCAGTGGGGCTGGTGTGGCGCTCGATAACGAGGTTGGTATTTTGGCAACCTCCATACCCGAATACGCTGATCATCGGTACTCAAAACGAAGCGGCACTCATCGCTAAATACCACACGTCGCCAATCTGTGGCGTTCCACGTTGCTCTGGCCCGGTACAACTACAACCGGAGCCGCCGATGTCCCCGTGTTAACAGAAGCACACGTAAGGGACGCTGGGATCACAGATTCGCTTCCTATAGGCGTCTAGATACGGTTTGTGGACACACAGGAGCCGATACGTGTGCATGTACTGCGGATCAGGTCGTCGTGGACTCTATACGTGCCAGCCGCACGATCATTTGATCCTCTGTACTCGTGGTATGCCTGATTCGTCCAGAGCTGGTCCTCAGTGCCTGGGTAGCGTTCCGTAGTCAGTGCTCCCAACATCGTTGGACTGTATAGTCCGAACGATCCACGTAACGGGCTATTCGGCGCGCTGACCATCCTGCGGTTTTCAGTTCGATGATCAGGCCTCTCTCGAAGTCCGTCAGTTGCGTATATTGACGTTTCAGGTGTCTACTCACCATTTTTTTCACTCCGTACTCGTGCTTGCGTAGGCTAGAGCTTTTTGCATTGATGGGGCGTCGCCAACATGCCGGTTTATAAGGTCACTGGCTCATGCTTGCAGCTCCACTCAGGGGTGTACAGTCATAAGCAATCACACCAGACTGGGATCATGCATACCAGCCTGCCCTCTAGTTCTTTACATCCTTTCGCGGTTTTACCATGTTTTTTTTCTTGGAACACAACTTTTATTATCCATGAGTGTATTTATAACCTTATCTATTGTGATGAGATTAAAAGTTTAACTCCTGCTGTAATATTATAGATTAACACAAGTATTTTGGACAAGCTTGTGTAATGAATAATAATTGCAATTTATCGTTCAAACATTCTTCCAGTTATAACTTTCGAATCGCTGGGCACACAAAATTCGTTTTTATATCATCAAAAATTGAAACGTATTATATTTTAAATTTTCTTATTAACTCTATGCACAATAAATCATTATAAGGATATTTTAATTTATATTTACAGCACACAATTACTTTTTCTATAATTTATCAGTGAATTTACTGATATTTTGATTGCATTGTGGTAACTGGGGTAACTTAAGTTACGTTACAAGAATTGAAAAACAATGAATGAGGGTCATTGACGTCACGAACACAAAAATTGTATCGCCGCTACTTTTAGTACTTTGATTGAAACCGTTAAGTTTTAAAGATCATGGAGCTATAAATAGTCCCTTTTATGCATAATTATTTCAAATTCTGTCCTGTGCTGCCATGTCTAGAAAATATAAAATTTCGAAATTAATTTTTTTTAAATCACTCGAATTTTAAAAAAAAGTATATCTAGTTCTAGATTTTTTGTTACCAAAGCAGGTTATAAAGTTTCGTGAAAATTCATTAATTATTGTGGCAGTCATCGTGTGCGTAGACTATATTTGGAATGATGTCCGTCTGTCTGTCTATCCGATGTCTGGTCGATTTCTTGGGTATTCGATAGCAGTCACAAATATTAATGGATTTTCACGAAAATTTATATTTAGCTTTGTTATCAAAAATCTAGAATTAGATAGCATTTTTTAAAATTCGAGTGAAAACTTCGAAATGTATTAGAAATGTTATATTTTTTAACATGGCAGCATTGAACAAAATTTAACATAATCCTGAATAAAAGTATTTATTTATAGCTCAAATAGTTTCAATCATTGTTGTGAAATATAGCCCCGATACAATTTTTTTTATCTTCGTGACGTCATTAGCTCCCTGGATGGGTACATTGTCAAGTATCGTATCAATCGAAATATTTTCTCAAGCCCTTAAAAGTGAAATCCAAATGATTACAACACGCTATAGATATAATCATTTGAACCAACGATACTGAGGTTTCGAATTTTTTCTTGTAAAAATTAAAAAAAAAATGAATTTTGGTATAAGAAAGTCGAGTTGAGTTATACTCCATTTATTTAATTTGGAAATGGAATTTTAATTCGTGCAATCTTTTTGAAACACTCTGTCTAGCCTTCATTACTGTCATCCTTATTTCTTTCTCGATAGAAACAAACATCTGCACATCGCAACAATCAATGAAAGAAACAAAAGTCCAAACGCTTAATAAAGTTCCCCAGGGAGCAAACAATATAATCTGTATCTCTCCGTAAAATCCATTTATCAATAAAATTTGGCAACTACTGCTTTTATGAAGAAATCAGATTAACTTCATGATAAAAAAAATACTTCTTTTTTCTATTCTCGCAGGAACGATGCTGAGAAACTGAAAAAAAAATGTATATCACAAAATTCTTACTTCTGCGTCTGTCAATAATCATTAGTTATGGTTGTCTTATTTAATGAAGAAACTTTGATAGAAAAGTAAAGGAAAGTTTTTCATGTAGGATGTTTAAAGGAAATGTGTTTCGAATAGAGAGCTTTTTGTCATGGTTTTGAAGTAGTAATAAGTAAATGTAAAAATGTGGTTTTTTAAAGAACCAATCATTATTATTTCTACGTAACTAAAATGTATGAAATATATATGTATCAAAATGTATGAAGAATGTGTGTATTAAAACTGCATGTAACATAATGTATGAAAAATGACAGAAAAATTAAATTTGGAATATAACTTCCCTGGTTCTCAAATTATTCCCAAACAACGGGTACACTATCATGGTATGCCTGGGATGGACTGTTCCAGTAAGGCTCAAAATAAGAAAAAGTAAAATGAACCACGAAAGATAACGACAAACTAAATTTAATTTAGCAACTCAGGTTCTCTTGTTATTACCCTAAAATAAGTACATTCTTATAGCAGACCCAAAACAGGCTAGCTCTTTAAGATTCAAAACACACACACACACACACACGCACACACACACACACATGCACGTACACACATGCACACACACACAAGAAAAAATATACCATAAAATATGACATACTAAATTTGGACTTACTAGCTTTGGTTTTTGGGTTCCTGATAAGGTTTAAAATTAAATGAATTACGATGAACCACAAAAGACAACGGCATACCAAATTTTCTATTACTATGATGATTGGGACCTGATTAGTATGGGCCTAAAATATTTAAATCCCAGTGACAAATACCAAATCAAGTTAAACAAAATGTTTTAAAAACACAATTTTGCCAGTGGGTAATTTATGTCAAACGATTCAAAGTAAAATCCCATATATCTTCAATATTAATAAAATCTTGTGCCCCTTATGCTATCTATGATTACCACAAATTCATCTACCCTGTAGGAAGCTGTGAGGCCAGGAGGCAACTTATGCAGTTTTGATGTTTCGACC
Source organism: Amaurobius ferox (assembly GCA_951213105.1). Classification (NCBI taxonomy): domain Eukaryota; kingdom Metazoa; phylum Arthropoda; class Arachnida; order Araneae; family Amaurobiidae; genus Amaurobius; species Amaurobius ferox. Next base: position 23,342,734 of record OX578136.1, read on the forward strand.
GAACCCAAAGCGCAGACTTTTAGGCACCGTTTTATGACAGTCTGGGCTCGGAAGGTCCTGACTTCAATAAATCCCCATCACACAAATTGCAGGTGTGGTTGGGGCAAAGATCTCCTAGGGCCAAGCCTTAAACCAAGCTTCATTGGAGACTCAAGGAGCCAATGATGCAAAATTGGGACATAGCACTGAGGAGCCTCCAATAAGAGCAAGGAAGGCTTATCTGAACCCCAGGCGAAATGATGTGGTCACAAGAAAAAAAATTCAACGAATATATGGGAATGACAATTCAAGCAGTGCTGATCATAAGTGAAATGATTATCCAAAAGCGATAAGAGTGATTATGCAGAATGATAATGCAAACGTTCACAGAGTCTTTTTAAAGAAATTAAGTCATGCTGACAACAGACGAGTGATACAGAGGTATGTGTCAGCAGTCTTCGTATATATTAGATAAATTCTTAATCTTTGGAATAAGATTTTTAAGAACTGGTCTCACACGGCGATTTTTGCCGCCTTAAGAGTTTGTTTAAATTAAATTATATTTAAAAAAGAAATAAACTCCAATTAAATGTTTTCTCTTTGTTCACCACAGAAGCAAAAAAAAATGTTATAATTTAGGAGACCTGGATAGGGTTAATTTTCCCAATACTGCCTATCGTTGTATTTCGTTTAGTTTTCATGGAATTTTCCGGGTTGCACCATAGCTAGTCCTCCATGACGATAAAGAATGAGCAAGTGCAGGCCAGTTGTATTTGATATACGCTGGTGTCGCCATTTGCATCAGTAGTAATATTCACAAGAAAGGCATCGTATTACTTTTTCAATGCAAGTAATATTTTGTATCATTATCTTTTGTTGATATTTAATCTGAATTAAGCTAGATGTTGTAATACTGTTAACCTATTTTCAGATACAATTAGTATTTTTATTATATCTGATAATTTCAGTTATTTGTTTGGGTAAAAACAAAGAAAGACAGAAGTGCGCAATAGGGCCACGTTCTTGTTGTATCAAATTTAAAGGATGATCACTTGCAACAAAGAACCAAAAGCTATTTTCTTGTCCCAGATGTGAAATCTTACATTATTGAACAGTTTGATTTATTAAAATTTTAATGGTCCATGTTACGTACATTTGTCTTAAACATTGTGGTTTGTAATAGTTTTTGAATTAAATTTTTTTCGGGAATTCAATCAATCAATCATTCAAATTTTTTATTATTGTAAACGCGTCTAGCCCAAACAATACGATTGCCAACAGTAATAGGGGATGATAATAATGGATCACATAATATAAAATACAAACATTTCCCTAAGGAAACATATTATAAAACTTGTAAATAGAATAATTGTACAAATGGATCTATTTATCAATGCGTTGTACATCGGTTAAGCTGTTTAGAAAGTTAACACTGTTCAAATTAGCAGTCAAAAGAAGTATTATATAATGGGACAAACAAAGAGAAAGTGAAGGAAGTCGAGGTTTTCATTGTTGCAGTAAGTGCGTAAGTCAGAATTAAATTTGATATAGACACCTTTACTATATAGGCCTTTCGCATTGATTCTCAACTGGATCATAAAGCGTACAGGATGCATATTACGGTTTTCTAAGTAGTTTTACGGCAAGTTAGAGTTTTTGATCGCTTTGTACCAAGGGTATGTTAGAGTTGTGGACTTTTTGGAAATTAGGAAATTGCTGAATTATAATATTCCGCAATTCTAAGTTTGAACTTATGGAGATGTTCTTGAATTAATCTCCAGTTCTGAGAGTCTCATAAAAAAATAAAACCAGTTTTGATAAGAATGTGGGTAACATTCGTATTCCAATATTTAGTAGGAGTAAGTACTAATAAGTGCCAGTCTGTGAATGCAGTATTTTCTAATTGTACATGGAATTAAAACCCTAATTACTTTCCTTATATACATAATGTATAAGGAAAGTATTGTGACGGGGTCGAAAATTCGAAATCGAGTTTTCGACGGGAGAGCACGTTTCAAGCATCCCTGATCACGAATCAAACATTTTTGAAATGATGTCTGTGTGTGTGTGTGTGTGTGTGTGTGTGTGTGTGTGTGTGTGTGTGTGTGTGTGTGTGTGTGTGTGTGTGTATGTGTGTGTGTGTGTGTGTGTGTGTGTATGTGTGTGTGTGTGTGTGTGTGTATGTGTGTGTGTGTGTGTGTGTGTGTGTGTGTGTGTGTGTGTGTGTGTGTCAGTGAGTCTGTGGAGACGATAACTGACGAACGAATGGACCGATTCGAACCAAATTTGGTACAAAAATCACAATCCGTAAACACTGGAAGTCTATTGTTTTTATACGCAATCGAAAGTTAAGAACACCCCTAAATTTTCGAATGAAATTTTGAAAAAATAATAAAAAATTCAAAACCACTAATAAAGTTACGCAAATAGACATTTCTTATTTAATTTTTCATTACAAAACGATTGACATAAATTTTAGAACGCTAACATGAACCGTTCTCGAGATATTGCACATTTTTAAAAAAAATTATCAGAAAGTCATATAAAATAAAAAAAAAATATTTTCTCTTGAGAGACATGTTCACTTTTCCGTAATACCATGCGATAAATTGGATGACATCATTCTCGTGGATCTAGCTCGTTCCATTCATGAAAAAAGATACTTTTTGTAATACTTTTGTATTTGAACGCCAATAGTCATTTATCTGCTGTAAGAATAACTTATTTCTTTGTCCATTATACTTGGCGAGATTTTGGCGACGAATTTGGCGGAATGTCGCCAACTTGGCGACTTTTTGAAATGTTGCCAAATTAACGAAAATCTCGCCAAATGGATAAAAATGACGCTAAATCAATGAAATGACGACTAATTGTCGAAAATTCAATATCTTGGAAAGAATATTAGTATCTACTATAAGAAAAACCTATTTATTTTACTGTAAAAGTGGTAAATTCATTACATTATATAACGAAAGTCATGTGTTGCCCACATCAGATTTCTTTATGAAGTGAAAAACATGGAATGACAAACATGGTTCTGAGAGTCTCATAAAAAAAATAAAACCAGTTTTGATAAGAATGTGGATAACATTCGTATTCCAATATTTAGTAGGAGTAAGTACTAACAAGTGCCAGTCTGTGAATGCAGTATTTTCTAATTGTACATGGAATTAAAACCCTGTTCGGCCCCTCTGATGTGCGTTTCATCGCTCAGAAAGTTTCTTGTAGGTAAGATGACTGTGGTTTGCAATCTACGAATTATCTTTTCAAGAGTTCTCTTCTCGGAAAATTTTGTGTTTCTTAAAAGAATAGCTGTCTTTCCAGAGAGTTTTCTGTTCAGTAAAGAAATCCCAAGTAAACGTTTTAGTTTATGCTGTCAATTAAGTAAAGCATTGGTAACTTTCTTATACAATTACTTGGCCCAACGCAACTTAATTGCTGTTCATACAAAATAATATTCGTATTTTCATCTTTGTTTCTTTTATACCAACAAATATGTCCAATACAATTAGAAATTAAAGAGGGGAAAATCCCAAAGGTTTAATAGAGTTCCTCAAGAAACAGTAAATTTTATTTGAATCCCAACAGAAAAACTATTTATAAAAGAAGGAAATCTGGCAATTTCTCCCTTTATGAAGAAATGAAGTCGATTTCTTGGACAGCAAAACCGTTTTCGTCTTCCATTCTCTTAGGAAGTTCTTGAAAAGATTTTTCTTTTTCAATACTATAAGATCTATTTATCTTATTTAATAAAGACACTGTGATGTAAAAGTAAAAAAAAAGTTTATGTGACCAGCACATGACTTTACCTAAATAATGCAATGCTTTTAGTTTATTTTTAACACTTTACAACATAGTTGAAAAGTGTTTATGACTTTGTTCATTCTGTATGTCTGTCTGTCCGTTCGCCCGATAACTGCCGTAAAAATGACTTTATCAAAATGAAATTTTAGTATGTTGTTCAGACGGTCTATGGGATCTATAAAAATAAAAAGTAATAATATCACCCAATTAGTTTTGAACTGAACCCGGGTTGAAAATATGAAATGTATTGAACCCTATGGGACCTAATTTTTCAAACATTTTTACGGAATATATAATAAAAAGAAACTTATAATTCGCAATCATGTGCAAATTCTGTTAAAATATTAAATTTATTGCTCCGGAAGAGATGTTTAAGAATATCTGTTCTCACTATGCAAAATTATCCTCACGGGCAGATCTGAAGAATAAAACATCCTGGCCCCTTTTGTAAGCAAATTTACAAAGAAAAAGGAATTGAATTAATATATGCAACCCCGTACTACTTATATTGTCGCAGATTAGAAAATATGCCAGTGTGTTAGTAGAAGATTACAAGTATTATAATATGAGTCTCAAAAATATTTGCCAAAATAAGAGAGATGACGTAATAAATTATAAATATCAATAAACCCCGTAATCTTTATACCAGAAGGTATAAAGATTATACGGGGATTGATTGCAATATATGCCAATATATATCAAAATATTGATTCCAATATATGCCAATATATATCAAAATATATGCCAATATACCTCTACAACTTATATTCTCGTAGATTAGAAGATATATCCGTGCATTTGTAAAAGATTACTCGTACAACGTACTATATATAAGTTTCAACAATTTTCGTCATAAATAAACAATGGCATAATAACTTGAAAATATCAATAATCCCTGAATCAACCGTCCCCGAAAATATCAATGATAATAATGTTTAAACCTGAAGACCGTAATTGATATTATCCAGTCAAAAATGCAATGTCAATGAAATTTAATTTATATACCGGGTGGTCAGAATTAAAACACCCCTACTCTGAGCTCTCTATACATCGAAATACTCAGTGTAAAGGCTCCAAAATTGTTGAACCTACTACTCAAGACATGGTGAAAGGGATTACGTGAAAAAAAATTAGTTCTAGAAACTCCGATAAGTTGCGCTGTACAACAGAAAATACGCTGAAAAGACACAAAATACACATTTGTAACACATTTTATTCAAACGTACCAAACATTCATATCACAAGAACCTTATCGATGCAAGGAATGCTGCTCAATATGGTTCCCTTCTTCAAGATGTAAAATCTGCAGTCTGTGAACAGCTTGTTCAACTGCGGATCGTAATTGGTCGATTGAGATGCTTCTCACATGCAGAGTGATACTGTCTTTCAAATCTCCCAAGGTTACCAGACGTCCTCGATAAACAAGACTTTTTAAGTATCCCCACAGCCCAAAATCACAGGGATTAAGATCTGGAGAACGAGATGGCCAGGTTGTCGGAAACGCACGACTAATTACTCTACCATTAGTAAAATGTTGCCGAAGAAACTGCTGTACACAGAGTCCAATGTGTGGAGGCGCTCCATTTTGCATAAAGGTAATTGGATCAAGACATTGGTGTTGTTGCAGTTAGGGTACAACAAAATTTTCGAGCATGTTTTTGTACCTCCTGGCCGTCACGGTGCATGTCACAGGGCCATTGGGAGTAGCCTCTTCGAAAAAGAAAGGTCCAAGAATGAATGTGGCTGTGAATCTACACCAGACTGTAACTTTCGGTGAGTGAAGTGGAATATCTTGGAAGGTACGAGGGTTTTCCGTGTCCCAAATGTGATAGTTATGGGTGTTGACTGTTCCACTTAGATGGAAATGCGCTTCATCGCTCCATAGAATCTGTCATGGCCACGATGCATCCACTTCGACTCTAACCCGAAATGTCAATACAAAGGTCAGTCGCTTCTCCCTGTCGATGATCAGCAAGTGGTGATTGTGACTAATTTTGTACGGGAAAAAATGCACTATGTTTCTCAGTACGTTCCGCACTGTGCTGTAGGGAACACCCAAGTGTCGTGAAACTCCACGTGCACTACTACAGCCTATAACGTTATCCATTGATTGTTCAACAATAGCGGTGGCAACATCGTCAACGACATCTGAACGAGTCGATTTGCGTCCTCGACCCGGCTGAACTCCAAGATGTCTAGTTTTCTCGACTCGAGCGATCATTCTCCTGAGAGCTTGTGGAAGTAATGGTCCTTTGCGCAAATTCTTAAGTCGACGAAACTCTCGAAGTGCAGCTGCAGCATGTCCTTTGCTTTCATAAAACAGCTTAACAAGCAAAGCGCGTTCTGGCAGTGTGACAGGCATCGCTGATAAGAATGAAAATTTCCCAGTTTTATCCCCTTTTATGCCCAGAACATAGTAGATGCAAAACAAGGGTTTGTGCAAATTTTTGTGCTTACAGTGCGAAATTGACGTTATAATGACAGTTAAAGTTTCTTCACTTCTTTATCTTCTTTTTTTTCATATCAGCAAAAGAAATTAAAAAGGAAAAATTCCATATCACATGTGTTTGTTTTTTTGTGATTATGTTTTGTGTCTTTTCAGCATATTTTCTGTTCTACAGTGCCACTTATCGGTGTTCCTGGAACTAATTTTTTTTCACGTAATCCCTTTCCCAATGTCTTGAATAGTAGGTTAAACAATTTTGGAGCCTTTACACTGAGTAGTTCGACGTATAGAGAGCTCAGAGTTGGGGTGTTTTAATTCTGACCACCCGGTACATCAAATTTTTGTACTATTTGAAATTCTCAAAGATTTGTTCAAGATATGCCGGCACAAACTTGCACATGCACGCCCACGCCCGACCACTCGAACATCTGCTACAAACCTTAGGGTCAGTGGAGTGGTCTGGGTTTGAAACATACGCACACACACATCCACAAGCACTCTCACACACGCACACAGACACACGCAGGCATGCCGACGTACAAAGGCATGCGCGCACACATAAACACACTCAAACAGACACACACACGTCAAAAACAGGATTTTAAATTTCCGTCCACGTCTCTATACTTTCCCTTCACACTACGCTATGCATATAGAGAAAGTAAAAAGTGACATAGAAGCTACATTTTAACTTGTAAATGAGGGATGAAATTTGTGTTAGATGAGGTCAAGATACGGTATTTTTGATAATTACAGATATTTCATAAAATGCTTCTATGTAGGAAGCGAAAAAATATCGAAGTTTTCGCTCGAATATCATAAAATCATATATAGTTCTAGATTTTTCAAAAAAAATGCTGATATAAAGTTTTATGAAAATACATGATTATTTGCTACATGTATTATGCACGCAATATATCAATCACAGACGGACGTCAGAGAGACGGTCGGTCATCACTCTAAATACAGTCAAAACGTATTCTGGAGGTCCTAAAAGATATAATAGCCTAAAAACTGGAAGTCGAAAATTTTCGTGAAAACATTACTTTCTTTATACTATATTTCATAGCATGAGATAGTAAAAAGAGCCCTTTCTGCCTTCCTCAAGCACATTGCAAAGAATAGGCCAACTCACTCTATCACAGGAACACTGAGCGTGATTTGTAAGACATCGTACAAGATTGGATCCTGTGGATATCACTAGGTGATCACTAGCTAGCTCTAGTTCAAATACGGGGAAACCGTGTAGAGAACAAGCATATAACATCATAACGTGCGATTCCAGCTTCAAGACCGAATATTGTAATGTATATGTGGAGCCATGACTCATGAATATGAGAGATCGGACGGACATATCTGAGCTATTGGCCAACGTACAGCACGTTATATGGCCGAATCATAACAACGCATAAAACACTGATACACATAAAATTCTACAATGCACTGTATATGTTAAGTGAAATAATGGCCTCCGATATTCATTGATTGTATAATATTCATCAAAGTTTTGTATCATTTGAAATTCTCCATTCGTTCAAGAGATGCCGGCAGAGACTTGAACACGCCCGACCACTCGAACATCTGTTACAAACCCTAGGTTCAGTAGAGTGGTCTAGGTTCGCAACAGACTCAGACACACATTTACAAGCACTCTCACACACACGCACACAGACACACGCAGGCAAGCATACGTACACAGACATGTTCAAACACATAAACACACATACATGCACACACACGTCGAAAACTGGAATTTTAATTTCGGTAGACGTCTCTATACTTTCCCTATACACTACGCTATGCATATAGAGAAAGTAAAAAGTGACATAGAAGCTACATTTTAACTTTTAAAGGAGGGATGAAACTTGTGTTAGATAAGGTCAAGATACGGTATTTCTGACAATTACAGATATTTTATATGATGCTTCTATGCAGGATGCTCTCTGTGATATACGTATGAAAAATACACTAAAATCTAGCATGAATTGTCCAAAATACCATATTTGTTACAGGTGAAACGTATCAGATACGTTCCTGAAAACTGTATTTTGCTTGTCTCGATGTTCTTATTCCAGAATTTATTTTTAAGTAACTAGTGAAATTTTGTTTTGAATTTACAAGAAAAATTAAATATATCTGTATCACAGGTCCATATAATCAATTATGGCCTGTTATTATTTTAAAGGGATTGAAAAATATTTCGTTTGACACCATGTTTGACAAACGTAAATTAGGGCACAAGCACAAATATCGTATCACAGTTATTTTTCATTACGATGATTGAAACTGTTAAGTTTCTTAATCATTGAGCCATAAATAATCCCTTTTATGCATAATCATGTAAAAGTTTGAAGTCTGCTGCCATGTTAAAACAATATAAAATTTCGAATAAATATCGAAGTTTTCGCGCGAATATCATAAAATCATATCTAGTTCTAGATTTTTCAAAAAAAAAAAAAAAAATGCTGATATAAAGTTTTATAAAAATACATGATTATTTGCTACATGTATTGTGTGCACAATATATCAATCACAAACAGACGACAGAAAGACGGTCACCACTCTAAATACAGTCGAAACGTAGTCTGGGGTTTCTAAAAGATATAATAGCCTACAAATTCGAAGTCGAAAATTCTCGTGGAAACATTACTTTCTTTATTCTCTATTTCATAACATGAGAAAGTAACAGGAAAGATCAATCATGCTTAAAGCATTGATTAAGAAACACTTTCCAACTTCAATGCAATTTTACTTAAACATGTCAAAATGTAATACATACCTCGGTAATATTTTAAAACCTCTCACAATAATTCATTGATTTATTATAGTTGAAAACTTAAACATTCATCCAAAAAAATGAACTTCATTCAAATGACGGCATTGAAATATAAATTGCCTGGTTTAAACATCTCTAAAAGGTGATATATTACTCGGTAACAATTTTAGAATTATCATAATACCACGATAATTTATTATATTTAAAAACTTCATCGAAAATAACTGAAATTCATTCAAATGACGTCATAGAAAAAATAACACACAAAAATAATATGCTTAAAACTTCATCGCAAAAAATCGTCCTTCTCTCGGTAAAGTCAATGAATATTTCTTTCATATCAGCTATGCAGACTCCATGAGCTAAATTCTTTTGCATTAAAAAAAATACAGCAATTCCTATACAACTCATCCTACATATTTTGCTGTTTACATTTCACATAAGTGAAAAATAGGCTTCGTTAGAGAAATAATCAAAGTTGGATGCTTATTTAAACTCAAATATATTGTCATTGCGTTGTTTCAGTATGTAGATGCACAGAATTTAAGCGAAAATAAAGAGGTTTTACGACGAATACAACACTCAATATGAATTAAAAAGAACTTTAAAAATGACGATTTTGAGACAAGATGGATGCCGTATTATATTTTGAAGTTGGTCACGTGATCGTTTCATATCATGGTCACGTGATCGCTTCATGCAAGAGGTGTAATTACTATTTTAATTTTTATTTAAAAAACTACTGAATATATTTCGCTGAATTTTTTTTTATATATTTTATAGAACAATTTGAATATTACCTAAAATTTTCGAAGTAATTTGTGAAATTTAAATGCGCTTAAAAAATGTTTGAAAAATTTGGTCCCATTGGGTTCAATGTATTTCATTTTTTCAACCCGGGTTCAATCCAAAACTAATTGGGTGATATTATTTATTTATATTCCAATAGGTCCTACAGACCGTCTGAACAACATACTAAAATTTCATTTTGATTAAGTCATTTTTACGGCAGTTATCGTGCTAACGGACAGACAGACAGACAGACAGACAGAATGAACAAAGTCATAAACACTTTTCAACTTTGTTGTAAAGTGTTAAAAAGAGCCCTTTCCGCCTTTCTCAAGCACATTGCAAAGAATATACCAACTCAACCTATCACGGGAACACTGAGAGTGATTTGTAAGACATCGCACACGATTGGATCCTGTGGATATCACTACGTGATCACTAGCTAGCTCTAGTTCAAATACGGGGGAACCGTGTAGAGAACAAGCATATTACATCATAACCTGCGATTCCAGCTTCAAGACCCGGATATTGTAATGTATATGGGGAGCCATGACTCATGAATATGAGAGACCGGACGGACATATCTGCGCTGTTGGCCAACGAACAGCACGTTATATGGCCGAATCATAACAACGCATAAAACACCACAAACTCCAATCTTCATTGTTTGGTGTGCTATTAATAATATTGATTCTCTGAATGAAAAGTAAAGCGGTAGCTATATTTTAATAATTTAAATGAGTTTCTTTCTTAGATATTTACGCAATCGTATTTAACAACAATACTTCAGACTGATATTATACTTGTAGTGAAAAAAAAAGACTAAGGAGAGATTTTCTATAAAAATATTGTTATTTCAGTTAAATAAGTTTTCACCGATCAAAGATTTTAAATATCGTATATTTCTTTTTTAAAAAATTTCACTAGGGTCAAATTTTTCTGGACTGGAAATAAATTAGAAAAATACATTTTATATACATTTATGCGAAAAGTTTGTTATCATAACTTCATTGGTTTTAGTTTGTTCCATAAACGAGAAAAGATTCTCGCTTAATAATTTTGTATTTTTATGTCCAACGATTCACCAATAGCCATTGTTATATAAGACGAGCTCTTCTCTCCGTCATTGTGTAACGCTTGGCGATAAATCAGGTGAATTTTGTGGATCTTTTTGCGAAATTTAGTCAACTTGAAGATATGTTGCCCAGACTGAAGAAACTATATTTAAATTTGCGGAGATGATACTTCAATGACAAAAATGACTCCAAATGGATGAATATATGAGATAAATATTTTAATAAATAGACAGTATTGCTTACTGCGAAAGCTATAAATATCGATAATTGTCAATGTAGAGTTCAGCTAAATATAAGTTAATTGGGTACTTCGAAAATGCTTTATATATTGTCTTCCGGAAAAGCGCCAAATGTACAGTTCAATGTGAAAAATATTGTGCCGTGGATATTATACTTAATTTATTTACTTCAAAAGAAGTAAATTAATTGCATTATATATAGGTAAAGTCACGTGCTATCCGCATCAAATTTTCTGTTATCTATATATACTAATTGTCAAGTGTTCGCCTGTCCGTCTGTCCCGCTTTTTTTGACATTTCCCAAGTAGATAGAGACTTGCAATTCGGAACACGGATAGATCGTTCGAGGAAACCCCATGGAAAAATCGAATTTTTCGAAAATATTCTGTATAGGGGATGCTCCAAGCCAAAACGTTCGAAAAGTGAAATGATAGAAAAGTATGCTTTGCTCTGAAACAGAAACTTCGCATTTGGTGTACTGGTAAACTGGTAAATCGTTCGAATGGAAGAAAGTGTGCAATTTCAGATTTCCAATACTTTTTACTTAAGGGGGCGCCGCACGCCAAAATACCCGATTTAAAGAATAAATGAAAAGCGACTCTATTGACATTTGATAGAGGCTTAAAAGGTGGTATGTGGTCAAACATTTGATGAAAACACCCGAGACGAATAAAATTTTTCAAATATGTTCTTTTAAGGGAGTGCTCTGAAGAAAAACGTTCGAAAGGTGAATTGATAAAAAAAAAAATTCTTCGGGATGGAATATAAATTTCAAATTTGGTATACGGATACATAATTTGGGAGGAAGAACGTGTATAATTTCAGTTTATCTATATGTTCTACTTCAGGGGGTGCCGAACACCAAAATGTTCGATATTCGGAATAAATGAGATACGCATCCTTTAAAATGGGACCGGGGGTTGAGATTCGGTATATGGAGCAATCATCTGATAACCCCCCCCCCCCCCAAAATATGAAAATTTTCAAGAATGTTCATTTCATTTTAGGGGTGGGTACACCCCACAAAATATTCAAAAGTTGAATTTGTAAACAAATTGCTTCGAGATGAGATAGAGATTTCGAATTTAGTGTACGGGTAGATAGTTTAGAAGAAAGTAAGTGTACACTTTTAGTGTTTCTATATTTGCAACTTTGGGGGGTTCCGCACACAAAAAATGTTCAATTTGCTGCATAAATGAGAAACACATCCTTTAAAATGTGATAACGGCGGGAAATTTGGTACATAGGTCAGTCGTTTAAAAAAAAGCCAAGAAGAATAGAGTTTTTCAAAAATTTCATTTAAAGGGGGTGGTTGCTCCACACAAAAACATTCGAAAGGTATAATGCTACAAAAATATATTCCCGATGAAATAGAGACTTTAAATTTGATATAATGGTAGATAGTTGGAAATGAAGAAGGTGCACAATTTCAGTTTTTCATATATTAGTACTTTAGGGCCGCTGCATGATAGAATTTTGGATTTGTCGAAAAAATCAAGAACTCCTGTTTTAAGTGAGATAGGATCTTGCAATTTAGTACACGGGTAAATGGTTCAATAAAACTCTGAAAAAAATCGAATTTTTCAAAAATATTTTGTAGACGGGGTGCTCCACATCAAAACGCTCGAAATGTGTAACAATATTCGTTCCTAATTGATGTGTTTAAATAATCAACAAATATTCAAAATTAAATTTTGACTAGTAGATATAAAAAATGCATTGAAGGTTTTAAAATATGTATTTCTAATCTAGTTCAAAAACTATTTATATACTTTTCATATAAGTATGCATTTTAGTGCTTCTTTTAACTCATTAGATTATGCAAACAATAAATAAGTCAATGTTTTATGTGCATTGTGCAATTTTCTATAAGCAAATAAAAGGCTCTAGTGTGCAGGCATTGACTATTTTACAATGATTATGTTTTTTTAATTTTGGAAAATTGACAATTAGGTTAATATTTATTAAATTTGCTTGATTGTAAGTAGAATACGCAATAAATATGAAATGTAAATATATTGAAATTATACTCTCTACAATACACTGTATATGTTAAGTGAAATAATGTCATATGATCAAAACGTACAAATTTCAAAAATTTGGTAGTCGTATACGTCAATATACTAATTAATTATTTTTTAATAATTTCTGCGATTGTATAGGATATGTATGAAGAATTGGAAACAATAAGAGATATTTAACCAAGGGAAATTGAAACATAAATCCATTTCTAACTTGAGTTAAAGACATACTCTCCCTTTGCATGCCGAGCGAGAAGACAAGTGTAGGCAGCTATGCAATACACTGTACTCCCGATTATCCGTGCTAATTAATGTTCGGGTTTACACGGAAAATCGGAAAACACGGATAATCGAACAATGGCCCAGTAACCCGTAAATAAGTTAAAAATGAACAAGAATCCACCAAAAATTAATATAAAATTTAAAAAATAGAGTCTAAACAAAATACTTTGAATGCCACGGTTTAATTAGAGTAAAGTAGAAGTAATAAGAGAAAACTTCCATATAAATTCAATTTTTCTTTATAAAAAAGTCTAATATTTTGTTTATGTGCCGTGTTTCAAACTGCACGGATAATCCGCAAGCAGGATAATCCGCACACGGATAATTGGGAGTTCAGTGTATGTTGCATATATTAAAAAACATTTAATAGAGTACTTTTCTTTTTCAAAATACATTTATAAGATATTTTTTAAACCTGAAACAGGATTTTAAATTATTATAGGTTTTCAACATATTTATATCTCCCGAATCCAACATATTTATATTTTCCGAAAACATTTTAAAAGTAGTTAGAGCATAATAAAGTGAATCTAAATAAAATGCTAAAAAAATTGAATTCTATTCATTGAAGTGTATTCCGGTTATTGAAAACATGAGAAAAGAGATACAGAAAATAAGCAAGGGGAAATATTTCTGTTATACAAAGGGGGGAATGTGTGGTGATCTTCGAGGGGTGGGGACCAAAAAGGCAACAGTCACTGGCGGCTACCCAGGGTGCAAAACGATTAATATTACCATACAATAGACTGTTGACAGGGGTCAATTCCTTCATTGGAAAGCAAACATTTTCGCAGTGTTCTCAATATCATGAAATTTTGTGGGTAGCTGTGAAATAGCTCTAATTACAATTTTGTCAATGTTTCGAGTTTCTAGGACAAGTTTTATCGAGATATTAATGGAAATCAACCTCCCATAGAGATATCATTATGCAGACGATATTTTTATTGCTACACAAAGTTATTTATTTGAAGAAAAATATACCATGTTGCTTAGCAGCGGAATTAAATCGAATATGTCAATACAGCAGATGATCTTATTAAATCTTTTCCGATTTAAATAGTACGAAATCTATATAAATAAAATTGAAAATCTGTCTGTCCGTCTGTCTGTCTGTTTGTCCCGTCATTATGAAAGAACGGCTGAACCGAATTTAATGAAATTTTGTGAGTAGCCTGAAAATAGTCCCACTTAAAATTTAGTCTATGTTTGAAATTTCTACGATCAATGGTTCTCGAGATATTAATAAAAAACGACATTTTCGTTTGTTTCATCATCGCGGAAGAACGGCTAAACCGAATTTGATGAGATTTTGTGGAGAGCCTTGAAATAATACCCCATAAATTTAGCCCAAGTTTCGAGTATCTAAGACCAGGGGTTGTTGAGATATTAATGAAAAACAAAACATTTTCCTAGGAGTTCTACTCTCTAACTCCGTAGTTTATCCAAACGAAAAGCTTGAAAATCGTTTGAAAGTGAATTAAAACCTTATCACTGCATTTGATGGGAGATTTTTTCCGCGAATTAGTCACTTTCCGAAAACATGAATTTTCGAAATATGATTTAAATGGGAAATCTATCTCTATGGGTTATTTTCACGAGCTATTACTGAACAATGAAAAGTATAAAGAAATTAAAATGGGTATTTAATTTCGCAGTTTATGAGGAAGATTCTATCTTATATCATGTTGCTCAGAAACGCAATTAAATTAAAGTCTGTTAATTTTAATTATTATTTTTTTCGATTTGAATAATAAATAAATGGATATAAAAATATATTTTAGAAAAGAACGATTTGATTTTTCTTATAGCATTTTTGACTGGAGAATATCAATTACGGTCATCAGGTTTAATCGTTATTATTATTGATATTTTCGGGGATTATTGATTCAGGGATTATTGATATTTTCAAGTTATTATGCAATTGTTTTATTATGACAAAATTGTTGAAACTCATATATTGTACGTTTTACGAGTTCCGCAAATACACGGGTATATCTTCTAATCTACGAGAATATAAGTAGTACAGGTATATTGGCATATGTTTTGATATAAATTGGCATATATTGGAATCAATTACGACCTTCTGGTATAACGAGTACGGGGATTATTAATATTTTCAATTTATTACGTCATCTCTTTTATTTTGGCAAAGATTTTTGAGACTCATATGGCAATACGGGTAATCTTCTACCAACACACTGGCATATTTTCTAATCTGTTACAATATAAGTAGTACGGGGTTGCATATATTAATTCAATTCCTTTTTTTTTTTTTTTGTAAATTTGCTTACAAGAGGGGCCAGGATGTTTTATTCTTCAGATCTGCCCGTAAAGATAATTTTGTCTGTCTGTCTGAAGTCTGTCTGTCTGTCTGTCTGTCTACCCGTTAGTACGATAACTGCCGTAAAAATGACTTAATCAAAATGAAAATATGGAATATAAATGAATATAAATGAATATAAATGAATAATATTACCCAATTAGTTTTGGATTGGACCCGGGTCGAAAAAATGAAATACATTGAGCCCTATGGGACCTAATTTTTCAAACATTTTTTAAGCGGATTTAAAATTCACAAATTGCTTCTAAAATTTTAGGTAATATTCAAATTGTTCCATAAAATATATAAAAAAATTCAGCGAAATATATTCAGTAGTTTTTTAAATAAAAATTAAAATCATAATTACACCTCTTATATGAAACGATCACGTGACCATGATATGAAACGATCATATGACGTGATTTTTTTATCGTGATTTTTTTAAGTTCTTTTTAATTCATATTGAGTGTTGTATCCGTCCTAAAACTACTTTACTTTTGCTTAAATTCTGTGCATCTACATACTGAAACAACGCAATGACAATATATTTGAGTTTAAATGCTCAACTAAATTTTATTATTTCTACAACTCAGTCTATTTTTCACCTATGTAAAATGTAAACAGCAAAATATACAGAATAAGTTGTACAGAATTCCTGTATTTTTTTAACACAAAATAATTTAGTCCATGGAGTCTGCATAGCTGATATGAATGAAATATTAATTGATTTCATAAGGAGAAGGGCGATTTTTTTCGATGAAGTTTCAAGCATAGAGTTTAATTCTTTGTAGCTAAATGGTCTCAAACAAAATGTTTAAATAAAATAAATTATTATAGTATTGTGATGAATGAAATGAATGGGAGAAAGTTATGAATGAAATCCTGTTTTTATAGAGAGATCCAGGCGTGTTATTTTTTCTTTGACGTCATTTGAATTAATTTCAGTTGTTTTCGATGAAGTTTTCAAATATAATAAATTATCGTAGTATTATGATAATTCTAAAACTATTACCGAGGAATGTATAACATTTTAGAGATGTTTAAACCAGGTAATTTATATTTCAATGCCGCCATTTGAATGAAGTTCATTTTTTTCGACGAAGGTTTAAGTTTTCAAATATAATAAATTAATGCAGTATTCTGATAAGTTTCAAAATATTACCGAGGAATGTATTGCATTTTAGACTTGTTTAAATAAAATTGCATTGAAGTTGGAAAGTGTTTCATAATCAATGCTTTAAGCATGATTGATCTTTCTTGTATTATTATATTATATACTCCGTACGAAGAACGGGTATGCTGCTAGTATGGATATAAAAATAAACATTATCGGAATTGCATTTTTGATTAGATTATATCAATTAAGGTCTTCGGATTTAGATAATGGGGAAATTGTTGGTATTTTCAATCTGTCATCTATTTCATTTTGGTAAAGATTTTTCGAACTCATATATTGTGTTTAGCTGATTAACATTCAGAAGAATAAAAAAAAAATAAAAGTAGTACGGGTACATCTTTTAATACCATTTTAGAGCTTTTATTTTGTCATATATTGATCCACTTTCATGTTTTTTTTTTATAAATGTATTTACAAAAGGGATCAGGATTCTTCATATCTGCACGTGAAGATAATTTTGAATAGCAAGGATAGAGATTCTTATATTTCTTTACAGGAGAATTAAATTAAATATTTTAATAGATTGTTTTTTCATAATTTTTGTAAATTTGTTTTCAAGAGTGAGTAGGATATTTCGTTTATCAGATGTGCCTGTGCTGGCAGTTCTGTATAGCGAGAACAAAGATTCTTATACTTATTTTAATGATAATCAAATTAAATATTTTAATAGAATGCTTTGAATAACAATGCAATTTGGTATATTAAAGTAATTTGCACATAATTCTGAAATTTAAGTTTCTTTACATTATATATTCTGTACGAAGAACGGATATGCTAATAAAAATGTACAAGATCCACGGTATGTTTTGGGCTTTGAATTGCTGACAACATATATTGTAACTATTTCGAAGTATTAAATTAACTCATATATAATAAAAAAAAATTTCTATCGTTCGATAAGCAATTTGGTCTTTATATTAAATTATTTTAAAGATTAATATAAAACCGTTGTTATTTCGATCAACAAACAGATCCTTAAAATTCGAAATCCAAATTCAGGACACCCAAAAAATCCCCATGAAGAAATGGAGTTCGCGAATTTTTTCAGTAGTTTCAGTCCTTGAGTTATATGTCTAGAAATCTTTCGCATCCTAGTGGAAATGGCTCTGGAATTGGAATTTCTCTGGAAATGGCTTAGATTTCACATACATACACCTTTAAACTACGAATCCGAAAATCCCTATTATAAAGAAATGGGAAGGATAGGGTTTGATTTTTCTCGGTAGTTTCAGTACTTAGCTATATGTAGTAATTTTCTGCTATCTAGATGATCTGGAACTAGCTTAGAATTTCTGGACATAAACCTCTAATCTACGACCCCTAAAATGCCCCTATGTAGAAATGGGTATATTATCACTGACGAAGGGCATTTGTAATAGACTCTAAGCTAGATTCTTTTACATAGAATAGGCGTTTGTGGCATTATTCTTCAGTATGACAGCAAATCTCCGACAACCAACCATATTGCGTTAAATAAATGCCTTTTGTAACAGATTTAGTGTCAATTCCTGCTAATTAGATAATATTCTAGAATTGATATTTTTCTTCTATTTCAATTTGTTACCGAGTTCCTGTTATCAACTTTTCCAATTAACCAGGGCGCAGCAATCACTTTTGTACGATAGGGTATAATCACTTTACTATAGATATAGGCCTAATGTGTAAACTTAGGGACCTTTTATTCTAAAGAAATTTGGGTGCTTAAAGACTTTCCTGGCAACTCTGTATGTCCAATACAATGAAAGAATCAAAGTGTTTAAAAAATTGCCTCCAAGAATAGGTAATTTTATTAGATATCACTGTAGACATCATCTATAGCGATAAAGGATACCTGCTTGTTCGTTTGTTTATGTCTTCTGTAACGGAAAAGTAACGTATGACCATGAAATTTGGTACACAGGTACATCAGAACTCGGGAAGGTGCACCTCGGTGTTATATTTTAAAATTCGAATTAGGTTTTTGTTATTTTTTGTTTTAGTATGATTTTCACACAAATGAATTCCTTGGCAACCCAAAATATTATTTCAAAGTTTCCACCTTGACACCATCGGAAAAAGATCGAAAAATTCTATTTCAAAACTTTGAACGGAAATCCTACAATTAATAGACGAATTTATATATATATATATATATATATATATATATATATATATATATATATATATATATATATATATATATATATATATATATATATATATATATATATATATATATATATGTATTTTTAGACTTGTTAGAAAGTTAGGTTTTTCGAGTTACAGCTTCTCACTTTTCTTTCACTGGGCTTTCAAAATTTATATATATACTTTTCCTGCGTTTTAAACCTCTTCGTTTTTCATATTGCGATATAAAAATGTTGACGAGAAATCAGATGTTTGTAAATTAACACCAGCTGCTGTATATATTACACACTGCTCCTAAACAAAAATAATTTCTTCGACCCATTTCTTTATTAAATATAAATTTTTTAATCCAACGTTAAGGACTGAGGAATCGTGTTTGTTCATTTGCGTAAGTTCATAATGGATGTGTAGGTCCTGTTGTGTGATCGAGATTTGTAATATGGTGTTATCTGTTTCTGTATTATTTAAGTAGCGGACACTTATTTATTGGAAATATAAAAATTGTGTTGTTTGCGGAAAACATGGCCAATATATAAATTGTTCTAATTGTGTTGAGATTGTTGAAATTAAGATTTAAACTGTGTCCGTCGGTAGATTTTAAAGTAGAATGTAGAGTTTTCGCTAATGACGGGTTGGGGGGCGGGTGTGTATTACGCCTAATGTGCCATTGTACACGGATTGCATTCAATTTTCACTATTATTTATACGAATAAAATTTATTTATTTTGTTTTATATAACTATCCTTAACTTCCGGGAAATATCTGACATTTTCTATTTTATTAATAAAATCCGGCAGTTACAGATTTTGTAGAAACATTACATCTTTGCAAGAATTATAAAAACGCTGTTTTACCCTGTTTTTATAAGAACGAAACTGAGAAAAAATGTGTATAATAAAGTTCTTGCAGAGATTTCTGTTTGCCAAAAATCATTAGTTCCGTTTATTTTATTCCTTAAAGAAACTGTAACGTAAAAGTGAAATAATTATTTTTCTTTTCTCTGGTTCAAACAAAATTTCTTTCAATGATAGATTGTCTTCCTATAGTTTCGGTTCATTCTGTTTTAATCGATAAGATTTATCATAACTAAAAAGAAATTTTTTAGAAATTGATTTTAAAGCAGCATAGTTATTTTATAAATAATATGGTACATTAACATATCAGAAACGTACTATAAAGCATAATAATAAAAAGGCAAGATTGCAATGTAGTAGCCCATAATAAAAATTGAACAAAGCCTAGATATAGGATCAAGCAGAAAATAAATGTTGTTATTGTATATGGTGTTGTTGCTAATCCCATTTGTTTGTATCTTGGTCAGAACAAAACCATAGAACCAATAAAGTCCATGGTAAAAGAAGTGAGTTTGCAGCAGCCCAGAGACCCTAAACTCTCAATGGTAGAAGTCTGTGTTTCATATACAAATATTGCCCAAAATGTATCTGAACTGCTGTATTCTTATAAAATATTCCTTACTTTCCAGTCTGTTTCTTTATACCAACAAATTTATTATCAATATAATTAGTGATGGCAAAAAAACTCCAAACGCTAGATAAATTTCATTGGAGAATTGCCGATTTAATCTGTATTCTTCTGTAAAATCCAATAAAATTCCGACAACTGCTGCCATTATGAAAAATAAAGAAAGAAAAATAAATCGAATTAGACATCATGATAAAAAAAATGCCGTTTTCTTTCTTTCTCATAGGGATGAAGTTGGGACACTTAAGACTATTTGACAAAAGTCTTCAAAAGAATTTTTCTGTCAATAATCATCCATTTTGCTAATCTCGTCCAATAGGGGAATTGCGAGGTGAAATAAGACTTTGGTTTTAACTTTTGTAGTTTTAAGCGTAATGAAGTTTCAATGAAAACGTTTTTTCTGGTGTTGCTGAATTAAAATTCCGTATTGTTGTGATTTAACTCAAGTTTTGGGCAGTAAATAAAATTAGTAATAGAAAAGATATGTGTAGATATTTATTTAAAAGTTGGTTATGAGTTTATATTTGTGACTGAATGCACATTTAAATACCAGTATTGGGACATAGATAAGCATTTAAGAAGTAGTATTAGGACCCAGATATGACAGTAGTTAAGGAGAGAGAATCGCACGCTATAGTCCCGAGTTCGATTTCCGAAGACGCCCTAAATTGTCTCCATACCTGCGAGGAGTATTGATACGATAGATGAAGGTCCGAAAGTATTTTCGAGAAGTGATATGTAAAGGAAAAGAGGGTATAGTTCCTGTAACAGCCACCCTCACTGGGTTCAGGTATAAATTGGGGGGTAGTCGGCAAAAATCAGACTTCTACCATGGAGTGGTCTTTTGACTAACAGAAGCTGCATTATCTCGCCTTTTACCATGAACTTTGGTCATATGGGCTTGTTATGACCTATTTCAAAATAAGTATTATTATTAACAATGCAGGATTAATAGGAATCTTAGCATATTAGGAACACTGAAACATAAAATAATAAAAGAAGATGTCTGTTTGTCTGTTGCAGATACAATTGCAGATACTAGCACCTATGGACCGGTTTCGCACTTATTATGCGCTCCTCAGCATGGAATAGCCGATATCTACAATGACAGTAAAAAACTTGCTATAAGCCATAATTTTTGTGAGCTTCTGTAGGAACTGACAATTTCACACCTTCCATGTGGCCGGCATAAAAATCTCCACTATAGGCTGTTTTTGTATTTTATGAACTGTGTCTTTGTTGAACTTTATACATTGTTAAGCTTGGTATCAATCTAAATATTTTTCAAGCTCTTCAAAATGAAGGGTAACTGTGATCATTTGAAGCAAAGATACTCATTTAAAAAAAAATTCTTGCACAGTTTGAAAAGGGAAAAAACAACAAGCTACTTAAGAATTGATTCTGGTACTGGAAAGTCGAGCTGAGCCTCACTTTAGTTAATTATTTTTTAAACTTGATCAATTGTTTATTTTTAAGTTTTTTATAATATTATTTAAAACGCCTTCTTGGGGATTACTTCTTCATAAGTAGCTCTCAGTAAAGAAGAGAAATCTGACAACTTACGTTTTATAAAGAAATTCGATCGACTTCATAGACACTTGAATAAAAAAAAAATCTTCTGCTGTCATGGTAACGAAGCTAAGAAACTAAACACATATTAAAAGTTTGCATAGGATTTTCTTTCTGTCAATAATCTGTAGTTTTCTCTGTCTCATAAAGGAAAAACTATGTAACAGTTTTATAATGTTTTTCTTTGTAAGAATCGCTGCTAAAGGTGAACATTTTGTAATTTATGTATAATAAAGTCAATTTCATTCTGTTGCATTGTTTAAATGTTCGACTTTTGAGCGGGGGATAAAAGTTTTGCGTAAGAGAAAACCACGTCAAAAATCAAGAAATTCGTTTATTTTCTGTTGCAAATCATTGCTGGATAACTACCTATCATTTTCCTCTATTATTCAAAAGACTTCATCATATTTTTATTTTTATTCCTTGAAGCAATTCACATAAAAAATAATTTCAATTTTCTGATAAATGGAATGCCTATGATACTTTATTTTCCTGAATTTTGGTAAGATTGTGTTTAATTTATTTCTCGCAACTTCTTAATTTTATTTACCCTATTATTTTCCCATATTTATGGTATCCCTTTGTTGCTTTATATTTCATTTCTCTTTTGCCGGTCTATATAACTCCAGTACTGCAGAAGCTTAGGATTTTTTCTAGCACATAGTGACTGCACCATTTGCATAAAGCATCATTTGAAATGTGCTTGTACTGAAGAAGAAAACTTAGGCGTTTACAAAACAATCGTCTCCTTCTTGTCAGTTTATCCGCACAGTACATAGCATTGTGATTTATATATTTACTTTATTATTTTATAATATCGCTATAAAAATTGGCATCAGTTAAAAAAATTATTTATCACGAATCGCGTCCTCTCCCTTTCTGTATTAATTTTTGTCTCCCTCGTCTCCTTTCTATTTTTATTTATAATACATGCCAGTCATAAACAAAAATTTAATAATTCATACAAAATATCATTACTATGATTATATTTGTTTCCTTACCTTAACAAAATATCAGTCCGATAGAGTTAGCAAAGAAACAAAGTCGAAATGCTTAATAAAGTTCTTCGGTGGTACGAAATACTTAATAAAGTTCTTCGAAAGTTCTTTGTAGTGTTTTGTTTCTATTTTTCTTTGTAATATATGCCTGTCATAAACAAAAATTTAATAATTCATACAAAATATCATTACTGTGTTCATATTTGTTTCTTTACCTTAACAAAATATCAGTCCGATAGAGACAGCAATGAAACAAAGTCGAAATGCTTAATACAGTTTTTCGGGAAACAGCTCTATTTAATCTGTATTGCTCCGCCAAAGCTATTTAATAATAAAATACGGCAACTGCTGTCTGTCTCTATGAAGAAATCAGATCGATTTCTGAGACAACATGATAAAAAAACGCCTTTTTCTTCCATTCTTAGAGGAATGAAGCTGACAACTAAAAATTATATCATAAGTATCTTACAAAGGTTTCAATCTGTCAATAATCATAAGTTCTGATTATCATCATTCGATAGAGAAACTGAGATGAAAGACTGTTTCGTTTACATCAAAGACCGTTTTGTTTGCATCAAAGACTCTTTGTTTACATCATTTGCTCAAAGAAATGCTTGGAACAGTGCGATTTGATTAATTCTATTGTAGTGTTAAAACACATATTTATTCTAAAGAGGTTTATATTATACCAGGACATCATAGAGCTGCGAAGTAATAGTTGTAATGATTATTTCATTCCCTCTGATTGGTTACTTTTTACACTTTCTGTAAGATATAGGTTCTGAAGGAAGTCTTTAATTAACCCCAATAAATTTATAAGTAAAATTCCATGAATGTACACGTTAGGTCTATCTATAGTAAAGTGACCAAGTCAGATCGAATAAAACTGATTTCAGGTCTGAATAAAGCTGATTTCAACTGCTGACGGGTTGAACTTTCCAGTTCCTGCTGTTAAATTGGTGCTGCAAATTCTATTTCATACTTTCTGAAACAATTAGTCTATCAAACTAATTCCTATTTCATATTATGATAATAACTGACACAAACAAAATGTATTACAATTTTTATTTTTAAATAATTTTCAATGTTAGTTATTAATTAGAAAAATCATATTTGGAAAATTTATTAATTGAAACGTGGATAAATTTTGATGACAATTTTTTACATTCAATCGGGTAGGCTACGTATGATTTTAACCGAGGATAATTCATTTTAATAATCTATGATTATAATTCATGATTTATGATTAATTATTTATGATTCATGATTTTAATCACCTATATCGATTAATAATATTCGAGCTTTGTCCCAGTCTATCATTCGTATACAATTTCCATACAAATATAATTTATACTTGTAAAGTAAAAACGCACTTACGTACTATGAATGCGACTTGTCATGCAAAACCTGTAAAAGAGAACGTTAGTTAGTTCCATTTACTCGACATTAATTAACGATTTCAGACGTATCGGTTAATTAATATTTACTTTTCATTAATTCTTGAACACATAAACTCAGTTTGAAAGACTGTATAGTAAACATAAAAATTATCTGTATTGAAATAAACTGCAAGGAATTTGAAAATATTAAATGATTAATGAAGAATATATTGCAAATCTATGCATTTATAAAATATTAACATACTTATTGTATGCTGTTTGGTTCCGCTAATTTAACATTGATATGTCATATATTCGAGAGGAAATTTTGAATGTATATGTGTGAAGAACAGTACTGCTGAAATTAGGTGTTCAATTATGCAAAATATTGATTATGGAAACAAATAATTGCGGATAAGACTATGTTGAATGGTAGGCTTTATTTAAATCATCCGTACTTCCTTTGTGAAAGTAAATGTATGAAAATTAGGTGGCAGTTGTTTCAATAACATTATGCGCTTCGAGCTTCTTTAATACATTAAAATGGCTGAATGTTTTAATCAACAGATAATACACCCCACCTAATCTTACGTTTACACACACAGGGTTAAATATATAGAGCTGCAATGTGAATTGAGGCACAAACAACTTACGAAAGCACAACGCTAAAGATGGACACATAGACTTTTAAATGTGGAACAGAAGTATATGTTGTAACACAGCTTCAGAAGTGGTATTAACGTGCGTACTTGCATAGATATTTCTGATTTTTATATGAGTCTGATTTTTTATGGGATCCATTATATATATACTAGATGGTACGCTCGTCATCTGACGGAATTCAAAATTTGCAAAATATTATCTCCCATTTGGCGTCATTTTTATCAATTTGGCGGTATTTGCCCAAATTACATTTTCCCCGTCAAATCCTCTGCCAAATTTTTTTGCCAAACGTCACGGACGGCCGAACAGAGAAATGGCTTTTTCTTATAGTAGATTCTTATATTTTGTCCAAGATATTGAATTTTCATCGATTTGGGTGACATTTTCTTTAATTTTTGTTCAATTTTGTTCAATTTTGAGACATTATAGAAAACTTGCCAAAATTGTCGCTAAGTGTTACACTGAGACAGACAAACGCTGCCGAAACATCATTGCAATATTATCCCTTTTCAAAATTCAATTAATTTATTGATTTGGCGTCATTTTTTGAATTTGGCGACATTTCTATCGATTTGCCAACATTGTCGTTAATTGAGTGATATTTTAATCAATTTGGCAACATTTTAAAATTTCACCAAAGTTGTCGCCAAGTGGGATGTTTGGATTGACAGGCAAACTGTACCGAAATATCGTTACAATACTATCCCCTTTCAAAACACAATTAATTTCATTAATTTTGAGTCATATTTATCAATTTGGAGAAATTTTTATCGATTTGCTGATATTTTCATCAGTTTGGCGACATTTGATAAATTTGGTGGCATTTTAAAAAGTCGCAAAATTTGTCTCCAAGTGGGATGGTTGGACTTGACAGAAAACGCTATCGAAACATCATTGTAATACTATTCACTTTCAAAACGCAATTAATTTCATTGATCTAACGTTATTTTTATCAATTTGGCGTCATGTGTATCGTTTGGTGACATTTTCGACAATTTTACAGCATTTAAAAAAAGTCACCAAGTTGACGATATCTCGGCAAATTCGTCGCCAAAATTTTTCGCCTAGTGTTACCCAGACATAGACAAATAAGCAAACGAATGAATCACGGGGTTTATAGTATTATTAATACTAAACTATAGCTAGTAAATTATTACTAAATTATTTAAATGAATTAAATAATAGTCTACATTGTTCTAATGAGTGTTTAATTCTAGATAATAGTAAAAAATTAGTTTATCAATTAGAAATATTATTTATGGTTTACAGGCTTTTGATTTTAAAGATCTCATTAATAATGTAAATATACAAGACTTTTATAATGTTATTTTAGTACTAAACAATACATTTGTTGTTAATAATTCTGAGCATATTAAAATACAAAATTTTCCTAATCCACTTTCCTATACTTCTTTATTATTTAATCAAGAAAATAATTTATACTTCGAACTATCAGGAGTCCCGCAAGGTGATTGTAATAGTAGTCTATTAGTCAATTTGTCTATTAGCCAATTTGTCTATTTATCATTATGAAAGCACCTTTACGTCTATTGATTATTAAAATGTTAGATATGTTGATGATTTGATATGCTTAATTACCACAAAATCTAATAATATACATATAGATTTCTATCTTGATAATCTTGAATTATTACTTCAACCTAAATAGGCAATAACGTTGAACTTTTTCTTAATTTAAAAATTATAATTGACCCATTTGAAATAAAAAGATAATAATTAATTTATATGATAAAAAAATATAATTTTAAATTTAATATTAATAAATTATTCCTATTTAATTCGTGCAATTCTATTCAAGTATTTCGAAATATAAAAATAATTAAGTTATTTAGAATTTATAGATTATCTAATAAAAAAATCATAATATGCATGTTAATAACATTAAAAATAAAATCTGTGATGTGGGCAACACATGACTTTCCTTATATAATGCAATGAACTTACTACTTTTACAATAAAAAAAAATAGGTTTTTCTTATAGTAGATACTTATATTCTTTCCAAGATATTGAATGTTCGACAATTAGTCTTCATTTTCGTTAATTTAGCGTCATTTTAATCCATTTGGCGAGATTTTCGTTAATTTGACAACATTTCAAAAAGTCGCTAAGTTGGCGACATTCCGCCAAATTCGTCGCCAAAATCTCGCCAAGCTTTACTGACGGACAAATAAGTTATTCTTATAGCAGATAAATGACTATTGGCGTTCAAATACAAAAGTATTACTCGAAGTATCTTTTTTCATGAATGGAACGAGCTAGATCCACGAGAATGATGTCACCCAATTTATCGCATGGTATTACATATGAAAAGTGAACATGTTTCTCAATGGGAAATATATATTTCTATTTTATATGACTTTTTGCTAATTTTTATTAAAAATGTGTAATATCTCGAGAACGGTTCATGTTAGCGCTCTAAAATTTATGTTAATCGTTTTCTAATGAAAAATTACATAAGAAATGTCTATTTGCTTAACTTTATTAAAGGTTTTGATTTTTTGACGATTTTTTCAAAATTTCACTCGAAAATTTAGGGGGGTTCTGAGCATTCGATTACGTTTAAAAACAACAGGCTTCCAGTGTTTACGGATTGTGATTTTTGTACCAAATTTCGTTCGAATCGGTCCATTCGTTCGTCAGTTATCGTCTCCACAGGCCCACTGACACACACACACACACACACACACACATACTTTCACACACACACGCACACACACACACACGCACACACACACACACACGCACACACACACACACACACACACACACACACACACACACACACACACACACAGACATCACTTCAAAAATGTTTTATTCTTGATCAGAGATGCTTGAAACGTGCTCTCCCGTCGAAAACTCGAATTCGAATTTTCGACCCCGTCCCAATACTTTCCTTATACATTATGTATATAAGGAAAGTAACAAGAAAACTATATTATTACCCAGAATACTTAGTGAATAGTAATATAAAAATGTTTAATTTAACTGAACATTTATAAATAATTTCTCTATATCAGCATCATCATTTTCTAATCATATATTTATCATTGTAGCTTTCGCATCTCTATTTTAGTACATACTGCTACTTTTAGTACATATTTCTACTTAATTTCAGTATTAGCAGACATTTGCAACATGCAAAATCTCACTGTGAGTTCTACCTGGAGAAATATCATTGAATATGAAACTTTACAGTTTGTATTAAAAAAAGTCTGATGTGGGCAGCACATGACTTTTCTTACATAATGCAATGAATTTACTTTTTTCACAGAAAGGCTACGGATGGACTGACTGAGAAACAGGTGTTTCTTATAGTCGATTATTATGTTCTTTCGAAGATATTGAATTTTCATCAATTAGTCGTCATTTTCATTGATTTAGCGTCATTTCTACCAATTTCGTGACATTTTCATCCATTTGGCAACATTTTAAAAAATCACCAAGTTGGCGATAGTTCGCCAAAAGTATCCCTAAAATTTCCCCAAGCGCTATGCACGAGAAATAGGCTATTCTTATGGGAGGTAAATGACAACTTGAGTTCAAACAAGAAAGATCAATCATGCAGAAAGCATTGATTATGAAAGAGTTTCTAACTGAAATGCAATTTTATTTAAACATCTTTAAAATGCGACAAATTCAGCGGGGATATCTTTTAAATTATCACACTACTACAATAATTTATTATATTTGAAAACTTCATCGAAAACAAATGGACTTTATTCAAATAATGTCATCGAAATATAAATCGCCTGGCTCTCCCTATAAAAAGCAGTGAATATTTGATTCATAAAATTTTTTCCATTCCATCCATTCATCGGCGATATTTAAAAAATTATCACAATACTACAATAATTTATTTTACTTAAAAATTTAACCGTGGAGGTTAAAGCACTTTCTAGCTCCATGCTAAAATTATAATCGAAAAATGCAATAGAATCGTCTGCTTCTCTAGGTAAAATCAATGACCGTTTCATTCGATCAGCTATATTGCAGACTCCAGAGCTAAGTAATTCTGCGTTAAAGAAATTCAGGAATTCTTAAACAAATCATCTTACAGATTAATCTGTTTACATTCTCCATACGTGAAAATTAGACTTCGTTGTAGAAATAATCAGATTTTGATTATTATTTAAACTCCAAAATATTGTAATTGCGTTGGCGCATTTTGCAGGGTGTCCCAAAAAGATTAAAAAGCGCTTTAATTCTTTACCTGTTGGAGATAAGTGGGCAACGTAAATTACAACAATGTTGAAAGTAAAGTAGGAAATAAGACTACGTTAATGAAATAATCCTCCCATTAATTTTCAAAAAGTTGCACTTTTTAAATTTGTTACTACCCCCTTAGACAAATTTGGTCAATCAGAAAATTTTCATTTTTAATGCAACAAGATCATTAAAAAAACCTCATACATGTATCATTAAAATCAACTGAATTATGATAAAGGAAAAAATCTGACTTATGCCACTTTTCCGTACCATGTGAAAGGCTGTTTCATCAGTGAAAATAGGGATCATAAACAAATTGATGATGGAAATTGTTTAGATCAAAAATACGTTAATATGAGTCAAAATTCATCTAAATAAAGCATTACACAGGCATAGATCATATAAAGCAGTGGTACTTACTACGCGGTTGAAGACCCAGACCGTCCGACTCACTCGAGGACGTGAGCAACTATTTGGGCAGCCGGAGCTACTACGCTGTTGGGCATCCTATGTATTATCATCCAGTTTTATATTTTTTGTGATATGTCACAAATTTACATTTCTAATTTAATATATGGTTTGATATATGGTACCAAATTTGTCTAAGGGGGATCGTATAAAAATTTAAAAAGTGTAACTTTTTGAAAATTAATGGAAGGACTATATCATTAACGTAGTCTTATTTCCTATCTTACTTTCAACATTTTTGTAATTTACATTGCCCACTTATCTCTAACATATAACGAATTAAAGCGCGTTTCAATCTTTTTGGAACACCTTGTATAGATGCACAGACAAAAATGAAAAATAAAACTATTTTAGGACGGATACAACACTAAATATAAATTAAAAAGTACTTTAAATATCACGATTCTGATACAAGATGAATGCTATAATAATCAAGATTGGTATCACGTCTGCATTCAATAGATAAAATCAAGGACAAAGCGTTTTAAAAAACGAAATGTCTTTTATTTAACACATCCTAAAAGACGTACAAAACATATATTAAAAACTGCCAGAGCGCTTTCGGATGTATATGCGCCCTTCTTCAGTGGCTACATGAATAGTAAAAACATAGAATGTTTATATAGAGAGAGACCAGTTTAAAGTAAATTTGCATAAAATATAAAATGGTAAATGAACTTACTAAAAATAATACAAGAAATATACACGGGAATTACAAAATAAGTTTAAACGCTTACGAATTTTAAAATATTACAAGAAAAGAATTAATACAAATTTTAGAAAAACGTCAAGCATGATATTCCTGAGAAGACGTCACAAATAACTTTTAAGAGGTTTGAATTGCATAGAGTCGAGAATGAGTAGCCAAGCATAACTTAAAATTTGAACAGGATCAAAATTACAAATTGATTCACGGTAAATATAAATAAACAGGGATTCATAAAGAAGAATACTACGTGGATTGTTGCAAAGAACCAAATGAAAGTTTCTTTAAAAACGGGAAGAAATTTATCATTAACCACATATTGAGCAAGAGCCGTAGAAAGTTTACCAGATTTGACATCGCGAGCATGTTCTGCTAAACGGATGCCAAAAGTACGTTTTGTACTACCAATGTAAAATTTATAGTCACCAGCAGGGGATAACAGGAGAACGACATGCACCCCAGCAAAGCTTTCAAAGTCATCAAAATTCCCAAGTTTATCGGATCCAATACGATTAAATAAAATGTATATTTCTTGTTATATTTTTAGTAAGTTCATTTACCATTTTATATTTTATGCAAATTTGCTTTAAACTGGTCTCTATATATATAAACATTCCATGTTTTTACTATTTGTGTAGCCACTGATGAAGGGAGTATATACGTCCGAAAACGCTCTGGCAGATTTTAATATATGTTTTGTACGTCTTTTAGGATGTGTTAAATAAAAGACATTTCGTTTTTTAAAACGCTTTGTCCTTGATTTTATCTATGAATGCCATATTTTAATTTGGAGTGGGTCACCTGATCTCTTCATATAATATGGGTGTAATTATTATTTTAATTTTTAATTAAAAAATTACTGAATATATTTTGGACTTTTTTTCATATTTTTTATGAGATAATTTGAATATTTCCTAAAACTTTCGAAGCAATTTGTGAATTTTAAATTCGCTTAAAAAATGTTTGAAAAATTGGGTCCCATAGGGTTCAATGTATTTCATTTTTTCAACTAAGGTTAAATCCAAAACTAATTGGGTAATCTTATTACTTTTTATTAGATATTATTACTAGTCTCACATTATTCACACACACACACACATACTTTCTCACACTCTCACACACACATACTTTCTCTCTCTCTTTCACACACATACTTTCACGTATACAGATATACTTTCACACACACAGACATAACCTTAAAACTTTTGATTCGTGTTCAGGGATGCTTGAAACGTGCTCTCCCGTCGAAAACCCGAATACTACACTGATTTCCATCTTCATCACTGATAAAACAGATTATTTTATTTTTGTGTGGCAACACTGATTTTTATCTTTGTGATTTACAACCGTTGAAGTTATAGCTTCCCATGTATGGTGATTATTCGGCATAGTTCATTCGTTCATTCTTTCAATTTTTTGGTAATTATTTCCTTTATTTTTTTATTTTCTCGGCAATAGTGTTTTTTATTTCTTTGGGGTGTGTCGGAAGGAAAAGATCCTTTATGATATTCTAAAAACATATTCAATTAAATATTAAATATTTCTAATCATTCTGACTACTGAAAAACTATCTCTGAAAGCTGCAAAACTAAACTTGTAAAGTACCTAAAATCTGAAAAAGTTCTAAAGATCCTAAAACCTGTCATTCTCCTAGAATTCTAAAACCTGTAAACATTCTAGAAATAAACCAAAGTGGACCTATTGACCAGTTACCCTAAGTGTACAAATATGTACTCCTGTAAAATATTAAAAATGGCACTTTCCTAAAAATATAAAAATTCATTAAAGTAAAAAAAAGACATAGAGATTTTAGGTTTTCAAAAATCTAACGTTTATTAAAATTTAAACTTCATTTTTAAAGAATTTTCAAAACACTTTACATCTTTTAAAACATCTCATTAACTAAACAAATTAAATTAAATATCATAATTAAACATAGAATTAAATTTGAATTAATAAATGGCCGGACGTAAAGTGGTAGAAAAGCATTAAAATATTAAAATTTAAAGTTAACAATATTAAAATTATACAATTATTTGCCAAAACTAGAAATTAGAATAAAAAGAAAATTAGAATAAAAAGAACATAAGTTAGCCAAAAGGGAATTTCAACAAAATTTAAAGAAAACCTCAGGTTCAGGTGAACTAAAATATATATGTCTAGGGGGGTCTTATTCTAGCCAATTCAAATTAAACTTTAAAATAGACTAAAACTGACAGAAACCATTAAAATTAGAATTTAAAAGATATCACCCTGATGTAGAGCCGTCATGGAACATTGCTGGATGCATCAGATCCCAACAGATGAGACCAAAAATAGAAAGTCAAAAGTTCATTCGCATAAACACGAGGAAACCATCCACTCCAGTCCAAAAGAAAGACCGCTCACACTTCAGCACGCTCCTCAACGCCATAAAATTTGATCAGCACAAACATCAATTAACGATCTCTTCATCGGAAATAATGGACACTTCTTTACTCATCTGTACTTAGCGGCGAGCATATAGTCCATTAATCACATATGGAAATGCCGACTCAATACGTCATTTAAAGAATGCACACGGATAACGATAAGCAACCGCTTAATTGGTGTCATAGCACTTCTCAAATCTGCAGGGCAGGCGAGCATTGACTAAACAACGCCTTCCTTCACACACCGCCAGTTAGAAGCACTCGAAGACAAAATATTGTCCAGCCACGCTATTAATCAATTTAAATGATGAAGACTTCTCGTGACGTGAATAAACAACATCATTTAGAACATCGTTGAAAGTAACTAAGTGCAGATATTCACACGTTTAACAACAGAGATGAGGCAATAGGATATTTCGTTCCAATGCGATGGAATGATTAAGAGCGCCGAAGCGCTAAAAACAACTTCATAGATCACATCTTGAGTTCTAATTAAAAGGGAAGAGAGAAGAAAAGAGCGCGCGATTTTACTTATATACCCTGAAAACATCGCTGCCAAACAATATAAACAAAATTAGCGATGGACGATAAAATATTTAATGACAGACTATTTTAATATTACTGTCAACCAATTAAAAACTCGAAATTTTAAAGAAGAAAACTGGAATTTTAAAGAAGACGAAAATTAAAAAGAAATGAAGTGAAGCGATTTGGAATATACGAATTCGTCAACAATTTAAATATGAACGATTCTGAAATATTTAAAAAGCTGAAAATAGAATAAAACTGAAAAATCGCGATCAATTAACGAATTCTTAACAGAGAACAACAATTTTGGAATCAAATCAAAGGGAATAAAAAGGGCAATTAATGGAATCACAAATTAGCCAATTTAAATACATTTAAATTCCTAAAACCTAAAAAGAATGAACTTTCGCCGATTTTAACACAAAACCTATGGAATAGAACCTATTTGGAACAGAAGAATATCAAAACCTAAACAATTGGAAAATGAATAACTAAAAAAAGAATGACTATGTAAATAAGACCCCTAAACACGTTTAGATTAAAAACAAAATTCCTAAAATTATTAAATATCCAAAAGTATAACCGAACAGGTGCATGGTCTTTTTGGTCAAAATGAGCTTTTCGTTCAATGTATCAAGGTTATTTAATGAAAAGGACTATGTTTCGGAGGCCAAATGGAAATTGTATACACCCCTGATGATTTTACAATTTCCCTGCCTTCTATCTATTGCTATTCATTCCAATCTATTCTATTGTTCTCTTAATTAATTTTATTTGCTTTGTTTTATGGTCTGTTTATTTCTCCCATTATTTTATTCCTGCCTGACTTACATTCCAATCTTTTTATTATAAATATTTTATTTGATTTTATATAATTAATTACATGTACATTGCAGTATCTGTGTATCTCTTCATCTACATTTGTTGATCTATTAGTTTAATTATATATATAAATTTTTCAAAATATTTCAAGGCTTCCGTCAAACGAAAACTAATGTAGATGTAATGTAGAGATACATCTACATTTGTGTAACGAACAACAAATGTAGATGTATCTCTTCATCTGCATTTGCTGTTCTTTTAGTTTAATTATACATATTGATTTTTGAAAATATTTCAAGGTTTTCGTCAAACTAAATAGGCTGAGAATTACTGACCTTGAGTCTCAAACCTACACAGGCATTCCAGTCATATGGAATTTTACACGAGTTTCAAAACCCATCCGTGACTGAATGTTTCATATAACAGGTCTTAATCCCCAGTCTGGGTCAGCCATCAAAGTAAAATACACATTAGTAAAAAACTAGAAAGAAATGAAAATGTATATTAAAATGTATATTGTTTTATTTATATTACAGAAAAAAAATATGATGTGGGCAGCACATGACTTTTCCTGCAGATTCATATTCACGTTATCTTTATTACTTCAATACTTATTAAATTGAGTTTAATTGCACAAAATAACACCCGTAAGTATTTAAAATTACATTAAATTGGAACTTTTAATTTAATGTTATTTCTCATTAGGTAACTGGACTTGTTTAGATACGTGGAGTAGCAAAAATGCGAAAAATCTAAAATATCTCGAGAACGAATAGTCCTATAGTGTAATGACCTTGGTCTTATTCTTTTCATCGTTAAAAATTGCGTATAATATAAGTATTTAATTGATATATTTGAGCATATGTAGTTTTCTATTTTAGATTTTAACCATGAGTTTTGAAAGCTATTTCGCAAAAAATGGCAGATTATTTTTTTTCCAAATCGTACCAAATCTAATCAGCTCTAGGGTAACCCACAAGTGACTTATCTACCAAATTTTGTAAAATTTGATCTATTAGTTTTCCAGCTAGAATGGATATAGGCAATTTCTGCGGTCCATTTCGCTAAAAACGAGTTCTTTTATCGTGAATTGTACCCACAGCACCAGGGTCACCCACAAGGAACTTACCAAATTTTATGCAATTTAGTCCATTAGTTTTTGAGTTAGAGTGGATACATCCATTGCACAGACAGTCAGAGAGACGGATAGACACACACACATACGTCAATCTAAAAATAGTTTTTTCGTATTCTAGAGGTCCCGAAACGTGTAGATCTGTCGAAAACTAAAAAAAACAATGTTGCGATTTTCGACATATTTCAATACTTTCCCTATACATGACCATGCATTGCAGGGATAGTAAAAAAGAATATAAGTATGTGATTTTTCATTTTGGTGCATATATTACCTGTCCATGAATATTTGCAAGAAAATCCACCACACGTTTAAACGCACAGTGCATTCCACACGTTAGGCTGCATACTAAATATTTAATACGAAATATTTTCTCCCAAAATGTCCCCAATAACGACGTTTTCTGTCTTTTCGAAATTGCCTCTGAATATATGATAAATTCTCCTTTTTTTTTGCTACTCGGTTTTGATTGCCTCGGAGATGCTCCATAAAACTTTCCACCAGGCCATTTGTTACAAAAATTGAATGCTGTCACGTCTACTGGAAGCCATGGCCACTTTTAGAAGTTTTGCTGGATAAGTTTCTCTATTATCGAAACTATATTCACAGTGTTATAGATACCACCGTGTGTTATTTGCACTTAAAATTAAAAAAAATCTGATGTGGGCAACACATAATTTTCCTTATATAATGCAATGAATTTACTATTTTTACAGTTAAAAAAATTTTATTCTTATAGTAGACACTTATATTCTTTCCAAGATATTGAATTTTCTTCAATTAGTCGTCATTTTCATTGATTTAGCGTCATTTTTATCAATTTGGCGAGATTTTCGCTAATTTGGCTACTATTAAAAATGTCGCCAAGTTGGCGACATTCCGCCAAATTCGTCGCCAAAATCTCGCCAAGCGTTATGGACGGAGAAATAAGTTATTTCTCCGTCCAAGCGTTATGGACGGAGAAATAAGTTATTCTTACAGCAGATAAATGACTATTGGCGCTCAAATACAAAAGTATTACTCAAAGTATCTTTTTTCATGAATGGAACGAGCTAGATCCACGAGAATGATGTCACCAAATTTATCGCATGGTATTACATATGAAATGTGAACATGTTTCTCAATTGGAAATATTTTTTTTTATTTTATATGACTTTTTGATAATCTTTTTGAAAATTGTGCAATATCTCGAGAACGGTTTATGTTAGCGTTCTAAAATTTATGTCAATCGTTTTCTAATGAAAAATTACATAAGAAATGTCAATTTGCGTAACTTTATTAGTGGTTTTGATTTTTTGACGATTTTTTCAAAATTTTACTCAAAAATTTAGGGGGGTTCTGAACATTCGATTGCGTATAAAAACAATAGGCTTCCAGTGTTTACGGATTTTGATTTTTGTACCATATTTCGTTCGAATCGGTCCATTCGCTCGTCAGTTATCGTCTCCACAGACTCACTGACACACACACACACACACACACACATACTTTCACACACACACTCACACACACACATCACTTCAAAAATGTTTGATTAGTGATCAGGGATGCTTGAAACGTGCTCTTCCGTCGAAAACTCGAATTCGAATTCGAAACTCGAAAACTCGAATTCGAATTTTCGACCCCGTCACAATACTTTCCTTATACATTATGTATATAAGGAAAGTAAAAATGTGGCTTTATAAAAATAGCCAAAGTCTGTTAATAACGCACAATTAATTATCTTCGTAATACATTCTTGTTTGTAATTACACGCTGCGGCAAAAAATCTAAGCATTCATAAATATTGTCAGAGAACCGCAAAATATGGAACACAGATATTTCTTGACAAGAAAGTATCTATAATTGACTAAACATGCATCACCAGTAAGTGAACAGAGCCGTTCTAGAGCGTATGGTAAAAACACACCCTGAGAAACGGACATGACCATTACTAACCGTTTGGAACACATTTGGAAGCTGATGTGGTTCTATTGCCTTTAGTAGATGGCTGTGTAATGCACCCGCTGTTTGCACGAGCAACTTTTTAGAGCATAATTTTGTTAGAACAGACGCATTGTTTCTCAAAAATAATGTTGGTAGCCAGTCAGCCGTATCGGAAATATCCAGTCAGCCGTATCGGACCTTGATCGGAAATATTCGACAGTAAGACAATGATGGCAGCGGTAGGTCCAAGATGTCATACGTAAACGCCAAAAAGGATATGGATAGTTTAAGGTAAAATTAGAGACTTCCTTGCCTGGACTGTAGGTAAGCGTTGGATAGTAAGCGTCTCTTGGGTTCTAGAAGTTAGCACCATTCTTTTGGCGGTAAGATGGAAGGATGATGTTTAGACTAAAGGTACACAGAGCAATTTTTATTGTGGGAATTACAATAATTTTACTCGTCAACCCTGTTTCCCTCGAACAGTTAATAATAGGGTTGCCAGTACTTTCTAGTTTATTTGCATTTAGCACGTTTAGCATCAGACCACTTAAATGGTAGAATATCAGCAATTTTCTCTTCTAAGTGTTTATCTAATATAACTGAGATCTTTAACGTTCTGTATATTCATGTAATTAGATAAAAGTTCGTGACATTGTCATTCCATATCTTCTATTCACCATTGAGCTGCATTCTTAGTCGCCATATCTGAAGTCGGAGCGATGTGACGTCAAATCATGTCATTTTTTAATCAGATTGTTCTCAGGCAGTGCTACACGAAAGAATTGCGTCAATTTGGTGGCAAGTTTTCCTTTTATTGAAATATATGGTGTTGCTGAAAGAATTGCTACGTAATGGAAACTTTATTCTACATTTCGGAATCAACGGTTGCCACATTTAGCTCATTAGCTAATTTGGCGATTGCCTTTTATTTATGAAGGTGAAATGTTCTTTAAAAGTACTCGCTTTTTAACGCATAAGAAAATATGCTCATAAAAGATTTTGCTCCCAACACTGATTATGAAAAACTCATTTTCTATGCCAGAAAACTGCTAAGCAGGACAAGAGACCAGAGATGTTTCTGAAACTTTGCGTAATATATTTTTTAATTAATAGAAATGCAAAAATATTTTCAGCAAATTGCATGGTCACATACTTTTTCTCTATATTAAAAAAAAGTATCTACCGCTGCCACTGCTTGACCGATTCATCGTCCCTCGAGTTTTTCTGAATACATAAGGTGATTAAAAAAAGATGGGGCAAATTTTTACTAGTGAGTAGTACACACCAAACCAAGAATGCCAACGGCCCTACCGTGCTGAAAACACCGGTTTTCGTTAGATCACCGAAGTCAAGCAGCATCGGGCGCGGTTAATACTTGCGTGGGTGACCACCTGAGAACACCGCGTGCTGTTGGCACATTTCGGGCGCGGTAGCCCGGTGGTTTGCTCGCTGGATTTGCACGCTGCCACAACTGCCGCCGTGTTTATGCGGAATTCAATCACATTAAACATGTGGGTCCGTAAGTCCTTCCGAGAGGTTGGTGGTAGGGGAAGGAGGGTACGGTCCCTGTGGATGCTTCCCCCACTGGGTTCCGGTCTAAATTGGGTGGCACTTCTCGGTCGTCCAAACAGTTACCTTACACCTTTCTGGTAGGTCGGACGGTCTGGGTCTCAACAATAACAACAACACCAAACCAAGCATTTTTCGTCATAGTTTGCCGAGTCGGAAATGAAACGAAAAGGCGCCAGTGGGCTCTTAATGGTGAAACCGAGGAAATGATGCGAAAACACAAGAATGACTTAGAAGCTATAAAATTACATTTAATAAGCAATGCTTACAGTAATGGTTCTAAAGAGCGACCGCCAACCTGAATGCACGCCTCACAGTGCTGATGGAGAGATTGACAAATTGTCTCGAACAGACTAGGCATGTCGCGCACTTCGGTAGTAGCGGCTGAAATTCTGGAGACAAATTTCTCTTCAGATTCAAGGGAAGTGTCATAGACGAGACTTTTGAGATATCCTCACAAAAATAAGTCAAGACGCGAAAGATCGGGCGATAGTGGGGTTCCATTGTCTCAAAAATTCGAGCTGCGATAACTGCTGCAAACTGATAAGGCCTTACATTCGGTGTTACGAAAATTTGCATAAGGATTCTTCTTCTTTCCCAGATGAAATTTATATACGTGGTTTTCTTCTTCACCCAGTAAATAACAACCAGAATGACGCTTTTAAATTTGCGAAGCGGTCTCTTCCCAAAGAGTAAGCGCCCTGTAACGCCTTTAAGTTTCATTTCTGACCCGGTAAACTATGACGAAAAATGCTTGGTTTGGTGTATACTATTACCTCGTAAATTTTGGTTCAAATTTTTTTAATCACTCTGTATTTTAATATATTCTTATTGCATTCAGGATACATAAAATGGAAAAATAAATAAAAGCAAGTAAGCTTTTATTAAATAACGTTCATGTACTTTTAACGATAAACAATTCTACATTTAGCAGCCGACCTTCATATCCAATAAAACTACTACTAAAGTTAAAATAATCTATCTCTGAGGTGCTCTCACGTTGAGGGTTTAATTTTGAAGGTACATAGCAAGAATTCTAATTTTCAGTATTTTTTTCTAGAGAAACATGCCACGTTGACAGAAGAAAATCAAATTTTTTAAGTGGTATTATTAGTTGATCCATGCATTACTTAAAGCTTATTTGGTGACATTTAAGGTTATTTTTATGGATTGCTTTTTCCATAATATCTATGACGAGTCTATATTTTATGACACAGGACTATTTAAAAATGCATGACATGGAGAAAATTTCTTAGCGTGACCTGTCAGCTTCTGTGTTCACCTGACATAACTACCCGATGAAAAGTCACTTTTTATAGATCATAAAATAAAGCATTAAATTTACAGGCAGAATGGAATATGCGCAGCCGTAAAATAACCAGATATAAAAATTCCAGATTGTCAGAAAGATTTTGTCAGCATCCGTAACACTTTAAATCATTGATATTCAAGCAATGTTCGGAAAACCTTTTTGATTTAAACAAAGACATGCGGTTTTTAAAAGTTTTGGATAATAAGAAATCTATTCATTACAGTCAAACATATATTTTTATCTCGAATGTATTAAATGGTAAAGCCATTTAATAAAACAACAACAAAAAAAAAATTGAAAAAGTTATTTCAATGTATAACTTAGCTGGTAATCAATTATACACTCACGGGCAATGAAAGTTACGCACCAAGAAGAAAACTTGGTATAACCTTGAAATGATGTAAATAGCTAGAGGGCGGATTGGTATGCAAATGATCCCAGTCGGTGTGATTGCGCATGACCGTACACCCGTGAGTGGCACTGCAAGCATGACACAGCGATCTTATAAACCAGCGTGTAGTAGACGTCCCATCAATGCGAGAAGCTTCGGTCGACGCAAGCACGAGTACGGAGTAAAATGAATAGTGGGTAGACGCCGGAAATGTCGATATACGCAACTGACGGACTTCGAGAGAGGCCTGATTACGGGGTTGAAAACCGCAGGGTGGTCAGCGCGCCGAATAGCCCGTTACGTGGATCGTTCGGACTATACCGTCCGAGGGTGATGGGAGCACTGCCAGACAGCAAAGTGGGGACCTGTTCCACCACACGGCCTACAAGTTTGATTCCCCACCGCTGAGAGTCG
Source organism: Amaurobius ferox (assembly GCA_951213105.1). Classification (NCBI taxonomy): domain Eukaryota; kingdom Metazoa; phylum Arthropoda; class Arachnida; order Araneae; family Amaurobiidae; genus Amaurobius; species Amaurobius ferox. The sequence goes on from OX578136.1 coordinate 23,383,774, forward strand.
TCTACAGACGACCCGGCTGAGGTCCAGAAGAGGCAAGGTGATCAAAAATCAGAGAACCCAAGGCAGGATTAACGCCAAGAACAGGTAAAGCAGCTAATGGACCCTTGACCACGCACACCACACCTAGAGAGCAGCCAAGCGAAGCGAAAAGGGCCCAGATCGCCTCGGCTGGGAAAGCCCCCAGCCGAGGAGACCCGAGCGAAACACCTCAGCTTCAGGAGGAGTACAGGAGCACACAAGAAGAGCGTGAACGAAGGTACATCTTCTGGCCATGCAAATGAGTGCTTTACACCTTTATTGTAGTCTTTTGAAATCTCCATTTCTGGGGAACTGATTACAACGAACCTCTCTTTTACAACCTTCGATTTAACTTAGGTAACAAAACAAAAGTTGTTAATTTTTCCTTTTCTGGTGTAAGGCTAAATACTTTAATTCAGTACCGCATAAAACTTATTGTGTGTAACAATACTGAAGCTGAGTGTGTAAAAATTATTATTTTATGGCATTAAGTATTTTATGGTATTAACTTAATTGTTTTATTATTATTTCTGAAAAGAATATTCAACACATTATACACAGAGAAAGAAAGAGAAAGAGACTGACGCCAATAAAACAGTTGCTGGGATGTTTTATTGATGTTTGGGATTTTTAAAATGTGAAAATCCATCAAAATCCCAGTATTTAAATTTTGACTTGATAACAATAATTGACCTTTAAATATATTATGCATAGTAGGGAAAGTAAAAGAGTTTACATCTTTCACAGGGAAAAAATTATGTATAATATCCACTTCCTAATGTTTTAACGTTGAATTGTAGATTTAGCACTTTTTCGGATAACATGTAAAATTGTTCCGATGTAGTCAACTAACTTATATTTTACACAACTTTAAATGGAACAATTATCAATATTGATAGTATCCGCAATAAGTAATATAGTCCATATATTGAAAATTTTTAATAATTAATTCAACAATTTGGCGTCATTTCCGTTAATTTAGAGTCATTTGTGCAGCTTTGACTATATTTTCGTCAATCTGAAGCTAAATATCACCAATTTGGCAATATTATGCAAAATGAATTGCCAAGTTGGCGATATTTCGCAAAATGAGTCTCCAAGTTCACTAAATGTTACCTTACACCTTTCTGGTTGGTCGGACGGTCTGGGTCTCAACAACAACAACTAAATGTATCATCAGGTACACCCAGACGAAACGAGGGGATTTTCTTATATATAAATGACCATTGGTGAATCGTTGGTAGTAAAAATACAAACCTAATATACAAATATATTCTCTTGTGAATGAAAAGAAATATTTTCATGAGAATGATGTTAACGAATTTGTGGCATAATATTGTTTGGAATATGATATTGTTTGTGGCATAATATTCTATGTAATTGGTCAGCATAGGGTTACATGCACGCGTTATTGGTTAATGTCATCTCGGAGGTTTGGTTAGAGGTCCGGAAATTAATGCGTCAGCTGGCCAAGCTTTCCTCGATCTCGGCCGCACGTGCGACCAGTGGTGGTCAAGAGTTGAGTTTTCTTGCTGACCCGCCGCCCTCTGTAATCCAAGGGCATCCGTTCCCGGAGTGGAAGGACCCTGGTCTTATTTCCGTTCCAGGTGGCTGTCAGGGGAAACTTATATTCATTGCCTTAAATACACAGGGACCATCTTCATAGGTGTGGTCTTTCCAAACCTTACGATGTTACATATTCTTAGATATTAACAATGTAACAATTTTTACTCAAATTTCATTCGAAAATTTGGGGCGCCTTCAGAACATTGGATTGCGTTTAAAATTAATTGGCATTTAGTATTCACCGATTGTAATGTTTGTACAAATTTTTTTTCTAAATGTTCTATTCGTTCGAGAGATATTGCTTTCATAGACACGCACATACATCTCCTCAAAAACGCTTGATTTGAGTTCAGTGATGTTTGAAATGTGTTTTTCCGACCCCATCATAACACTTTCTCTATACATTATACTATGTATACAGCGAAAGTAAATATATTGCAACGTCTGTTATGATCTAAATAACTTTTAGGGTGCTTAGATAGATAAGTGTGATTCTTTAAGAAAGGGATAATTAACATAAATTTCATGAAATTTCAAATACGTTGCGTTAAAAAGAGGTCATTAATAAGGGTGAGTATTAATAGAGATTTCACCGTACTTAATTTTAATAATTATCTATTCTCCCGGAGAAATATCTTAAAATTTATCCAGATACTCTCCTCTCGGATGGAATACGATCATATCTACTATGCACATATTTGCAAGCAGATATGATTAAGCAGCGCTTAATTAAGATTAGTAACACTGCAGTCCCAATTTTAACTTACCTACTTTTATTTATCTCATAAATTTATCATCCAACTGATAAGAAGCTAATGTGCATTTATCATAAGCATATCTATTTCACGATAGCTTAGTCAGTAAGTACCAGATAAGTAAAGCTATTTAAATTCTACTCTGTATAAATGACAAGATAACTTAACACGGCAGTAAGCCTCTTACAGAGACTGTGAAAGATGCTATGGGGCGATAGATGCGTCTGGCGTAGTTTCGTTATGCAAAGTAGAGAATTAAATGTATTTTCCAGCTAAATTCAATTAAGAGGACATAATGCGAACTGTAGGATCCTAGTAAATAAGTTTCACAAAATTATATTTCATTGATAGGTTTAGGATAATATTTAAGTCATAACTTTATAATATGATATGGAAGATCAAAACTTGATATAGATTTATAATGTATAATAACTTTAGTTTAAATTTCTGGTAATTACCGTTAAAACGTAGTTTCCTTTATTAGAAACACGTCAATTTTATTTATATTATTTTTTGCTTTTCTGGACAATTTATTGCAGATGGGAATAACTGTTTCTCCGAAAAGTTTCTAAATTGATATTTTGAGGGAAAGGAACTTCTCAGCACCTCAATATTACACTTTGAATATTTTCGGAAATATATTTATTCCTATTTATGTGTATGTTTCAGATGTGTGAACAAGATAACAAAGAATACGAGCATCATGAAATTGATCCATGCTATCAAAAACTAAAACTATATAAAATGCTTTATAATATAGATGATTGGAATATATAATATTAGAAATGCCTTAATTTCAATGCATTATTTCATTTGGACAATGATAATTCCTGAAATACATGTAGATGTATAGTCTGTTCGGTAAAATTAAATTTTGAACAGTGTTATTAATAATCATAACGTACAGAATGTAAATAAAGATATAAAAACGTACATATGTTTCGGAAATCATTGAATTTCCTTCTTCAGTGCCAAATCAGCGTGTCAAGATCTTTCGTTTAAGAAAAAATATCGTAATCAGTAGAGAACATTTCAGAACATTCGATTGTGTATAAAACAATCTGATGTGGGCAGCACATGACTTTCCTTATATAATGCAATGAATTTACTACTTTTACAGTAAAAAAAAGAAGTTATTCATACAGTAGATACTTATATTCTTGCCAAGATATTGAATTTTCGTCAATAAGTCGTCATTTTCATTGATTTAGCGTCATTTTTATTCATTTGGGGAGTTTTTCGTTAATTTAGAAACATTTAAAAAATCGCCAAGTTGGCGACATTCCACCAAATTCATTGCCTAAATCTCGCCAAGCGTTATGGACGGAGAAATAAGTTATTCTTACAGCAGACTATTAGCGTTCAAATACAAAAGTATTCCTCAAAGTATCTTTTTTCATGAATGGAACGAGCTAGATCTACGAGAATGATGTCATCCAATGTATCACATGGTATAACATATGAAAAGTGAACGTGTACCTCAATAGGAAATATTTTTTTTTATTTTATATGATTTTTTGATTTTTTTTTAAAAATGTGCAATATCTCTAGAACGGTTCATGTTAGCTTTCTAAAATTTATGTCAATCGTTTTCAAATGAAAAATTACATAAGAAATGTCTATTTCCATAACTTTATTAGTGGTTTTGATTTTTGACGATTTTTTCAAAATTTCACTCGAAAATTTAGGGGGGTTCTGAGCATTCGATTACGAATAAAAACAATAGGTTTCCGGTGTTTACGGTTTGTAATTTTTGTATCAAATTTCGTTTGAATCGGTCCATTCGTTCGTCAGTTATCGTCACCACAGACTCACTGACACATACACACATACACCACTTCAAAAATGTTCTATTCGTGATCAGGGATGCTTGAGACGTGCTCTCCCGTCGAAAACTCGAATTCGAATTTTCGACCCCGTCACAATACTTTCCTTATGCATTATTGTATATAAGGAAAGTAAAACTGGATCTGATTGGCCACGCTTTTGCCAATCAGATCCATTGGATCATACATACATACTTTTCTTCTTTATATATATATATATATATATATATATATATATTTATATTCATTTATTACTTTCCTTATATACATAATGTATAAGGAAAGTATTGTGACGGGGTCGAAAATTCGAATTCGAGTTTTCGACGGCAGAGCACGTTTCAAGCATCCCTGATCACGAATCAAGCATTTTTGAAGTGATGTCTGTGTGTGTGTGTGTGTGTGTGTGTGTGTGTGTGTGTGTGTGTGTGTGTGTGTGTGTGTGTGTGTGTGAAAGTATGTGTGTATGTGTGTGTGTGTGTGTCAGTGAGTCTGTGGAGACGATAACTGACGAACGAATGGACCGATTCGAACCAAATTTGGTACAAAAATCACAATCCGTAAACACTGGAAGCCTATTGTTTTTATCGAATGTTCAGAACCCCCCTAAATTTTCGAATGAAATTTTGAAAAAATCGTCAAAAAATTAAAACCACTACTAAAGTTACGCAAATAGACATTTCTTATGTAATTTTTCATTAGAAAACGATTGACATAAATTTTAGAACGCTAACGCGAACCGTTCTCGAGATATTGTACATTTTTAAAAAAAATTATCAAAAAGTCATATGAAATAAAAATAAAAATATTTCCTATTGAGAAACATGCTTACTTTTCATATGTAATACCATGCGATAAATTGAGTGACATCCTTCTCGTGGATCTAGCTCGTTCCATTCTTGAAAAAAGATACTTTGAATAATACTTTTGTATTTGAACGCCAATAGTCATTTATCTGCTTTAAGAAAAACTTATTTCTTAGTGCATAACACTTGGCGAGATTTAGGCGACGAATTTGGCGGAATGTCGCCAACTTGGCGACTTTTTTGAAATGTTGCCAAATTAACGAAAATCTCGCCAAATGGATAAAAATGACGCTAAATCAATGAAAATGACGACTAATTGTCGAAAATTCAATATCTTGGAAAGAATATTATTATCTACTACAAGAAAATCCTATTTTTTTACTGTAAATGTAGTAAATTCATTACATTATTTAAGGAAAGTCATGTGTTGCCCACATCAGATTTTTTTTTATTTAAATTAATAAAATTTGTTGAGTAAGCCTGTGAAAAATAAATCCTGGTGATAGAGTTTTCATTTAAATGCATGTTTCAAGCCTGCAATTTTCAAAAGTGACTAATACGTTCAATAAACTCCCACAAAACTCATGACTAATTTATTTTAATTGACTTTCACGTCTTAAACCAGCAATTTCCAACTTTTTTTCGTTGAGAATCAAGGAGTTAGAGAGTAGAACTCCTAGGAAAAAGTTTCTTTTTTCTATAATATCTCGACAACCCCTGGTCTTAGAAACTCGAAACTTGGAATAAATTTATGGAGGGCTATTTCAAAGCTACTCCCAAAATTTCATTAAATTCGATGCAGCTGCTTTCCTGTGATGATGAGACAAACGAAAGTTTCGCTTTTTTTAATATAGCTGCAACCCCTGGTGTTAGAAACTCGAAACATGGACTAAATTTTGGGGCTATTTCAGGACTATCCACCAAATTTCATCAAATTCGGTTCAACCATTCTCCCGTGATGTTAGATAATACATACATACATACATACATACTTTTCTTCTTTATAGGTATATATAGATGCCAGTATTCCTAAAGGTAGAATAATATAAAATAATTTTCTCAAATTGCTGTCTCAATAATCTGAAAATTAAAATACCTCCTTGCAACAGCTTAAGAATAACATTTGAAGATATCAACCGGTAAAATAGATTTAGTTACTAGTTTACATTGAATAAACCAACTGTTCTAGTAAAGACTGTAAATACCTTTTATTGTTTTTCTGGGGTATCTGTTGTGCTTATTTATCCTGACGAAATCTGTTTTGTAAAACAAAACTGGTTGATACGTTTACACTTCCGTCTTATGTTGTTGCGGCCGTCATACTGAACGTATTTAAAAGGTCTTAAAACGCATTTTTCCATCAAAATTTCTATTGAAATTTTCATTTTCCCGTAATTTTTCTTGTAGTGTTTATTAATTTCACCTAACGATATATTTCTCACATGAGTAAGTAAAACAGCAAAATACAACAGAATATATAATAGTAGAATATAAATCATTTTTCTTCCCAAAATAATGTAAAATATTATTCTAAATTTCCAAGTAAGTAATTTATGCAAATAACCAACCCTATTCAAGTCTCAAATGTTTACTTTATCGATAACAAATATTTTAACATCTATTATAAAACATATCTCGGTCAAATTATTTGGCATCAACCATTTTCATCATCGGTGAAAAAGGTATTGATTTATGCAAATATGTCATATAATAAATGATTCAAACCTCCAAATGTAGAAGCGGGTTAGAATGCAAAATGTGTGCATGAAAAATCTGTTCAAAGGGAAGCCAACTACGTTATCATAAAATAATCTCGTTAGAGAGCTAAATTAGACAATTTTCAGAAAAATATAACGAAATAGAATATTTTAACTATTTTGATTGCAAAATAATGATACATAGTAGAATAAGTTAGATCTTCAAGATTTTCTGGTTATGCTAAATACTATGAAATATTTACGTGTTTCCAATATTCTAACTTAACATTGTTTTAGCAATTGGTTAAAGTTGTTGGATTTCATGATTTATAAATGATTGTACAAAATTCACTTCAACGATAAAAGCTAGCAATTCCATTCTATTAGCTCAACGGTGGTGCGTTGACTGTCTAGTTAAGATCCGCAGTTAGATTCCGAGTTTGGGCAGCACTTTTCTTTACAATGGCGACCAAACAAATCAACCCTGGAGGTTAGTGCAATGATAGGTGTTTGAAAATGACCCAAGTACGATTAGTATAAACTCAGTGGAATTTAAGCATATTGTACGCCGATTTCAAAAAGGGAGACCAATGACCCAGCAGGGTATTGACCTGGATAAAATAGTAGTACCAGGAGACTAACCTGAGATAAAAATAGCAGAATGTGGTCAGTCCGATTATCAAGTCACACGTCAATCTGACATTAGCGGGAGGAGAAATGCAGGGCTGACTTCAACGATAAGAGCTTGTAAATCCGTTTCCAGTAGCTTAACGGTAGAGCGTCGGCGGGCCAGTTCCAATCCATGGTTCGATATCCGGTTGGGGCAGCAAGGTATAAACTTTAGCATTTAAAATAGCAATAAGGAACTCATAATAAATGAATTGTAAATACAAACTTATAACTTATAGCATCCATTTACTTGATAGCATCCAGAGACTACAGAAACTTTATTTTTTGATAACAGTGTAATGGAATATTATAGGATACAATTCCCAAAGCTCAACTGCAACCTATGAATTATACCTATTAACTATTATCTATAAGACAGTAAGTAAGATAACAGTTGTAAACAATATACTTCAGCATAAAAGAATTTAGTAGATCATCAGAGTAAGCAGTTCCGTTTGTTCTTAACGATTAAAACAAAACGTACGGTAAATATACTCAATTTTTGTTATCTTTCTACGCACCAGATGATGAACGGCTGTTCACAGTTCAATTATAGCGTTTAGACTTCAGTAATACTGCTCTGGGAAGTTGCCATTAGTATGTCCAGAATATTTCTTTGTGGCTACAGAAAATGCCAATCACAACCGAAAGCTGCCTCAAAGATTGAAATGAATGGAATATGCCTGTTTGAGATCGCCATTTCAAAGCCACTAAAACTGCTACGTCATCCAGATCAATCTAAAGTCATTACGAGTGCTATCTAGCTAAGGATTCAATGGCGTTACATTATATATATGAAACTGACTCCAGCTTAAGTACTGAAATAAATGTGTGTATCGTGATAAACACGGAAACGCGTTAACATTATTCAGCAGCGCGTTGCGTAGTATGATGAAATTTAGCTTTTCATTTTTAAAGACACTTTACTCAGGAATGATTTTAGTACATCAACGACTAAACATATTGTCTAAATTTTACAACTTAGAATTCTTATACTAGTAACCAACACCACACATGGCACATTTAGTAATATTCGATGAAATGTTGGAAACAATTAACATAAAGCAATAGAAAATATTTAAATTTCAATTTTAAATTATAAATATTTATATTCCGGATTCAGCACACATATACTTCACCTATTATCCTTCCACCATGTAAAAATATTTTTTTTCGATCAATAGACTTCAAACCTTTCGAATCTTTCCACCTTTATGCAAAAATTTATTGATTTATGCAAATATTTTACGTAATAAATGCCTTTCAGTTTCAAGAGAACAGGTCGTATGCGGAATGTATAATGTCTATAAAGATATTCATGCAAGGGAAATTGACTCTTTATGCGAAACGTAATCTCGTTACCACACTGCTTCAGCTATAAAGTATATTTAAAAGAGAATATATAGACAGTCGTTTTAACACTAAATGTACCATGACCGGTTAAATGACCGGTTGTAATCTTTTGATCAGAAAATTCGCATATAATGTTATCGCTTTTCGCACTTGACTTCATGAATTTTTATATAATATGTATACAATCAATTTTTCAATATTTATTACTTTCCCTGCAATACATGGTAATGTATAGGGAAAGTATTGGAATCATGTCGAAAATCGCAACTCGAGTTTTCGACGGATCTACACGTTTCGAGACCTCTAGAATACGAAAGAACCATTTTTAGCGTGACGTCTGTGTGTGTGTCTGTGTGTCTGTCTGTCTGTGCAGATTTTGTACCCACTCTAACTAAAAACTAATGGACCGAATTTCACAAAATTTGGTAGGTAAGTCACTTGTAGGCGAGTCTGGTGCTGATTAGTTTTGGGTACGATTCGGGATAAAAGAACCCGCCTATTTTTGCGAAATGGCTCGCAAAAGCTTGTATCCACTCTAACTGAAAAATTAATAGACCGAATTTCACAAAATTGGGCAGATGAGTCATTTGTGGGTCACCCTGGTGCTGATTAGATTTTGGTACGCTTCGGAAAAAAATAACCTGCCTTTTTTTGCAAAATGGCCCGCAAAAATCGTCAAAATCTAAACTAAAGAACTACGTATGCTCAAATATATCCATTAAAAGATTGTTTAATACGTAATTTTTAAGGAAAAAAAGAATAAGACCAACCCCATTACACTAGGACTAGCCGTTCTCGAGATATTTTAATTTTTCGTATTTTCTCTACGCCACCTTTGAAAATAAGTCCGGTTACCGAATGAGAACGAAAATTGAATTAAAAGTGAAATAAATTTAATTAAAATAAAGAGAACGTGGATATAAGTCTGCAGGGAAAGTCATGTGCTGCTCACATCAGAATTTTTTCTTCTTCTTGCGTTTATATGATAAAGATACATAGTCTAACATTATCTGCCATGACCGGTCATTTGACCGGGAGAAAATTTGCTTGCCTTAGGTTGTCGGGTCAGAAAATGTGATGTACATGAACATTCCACATATTTTCATCAGTTTCCTGCACATTTCTGCAAGGACTGTTGCGTAGTAAGTTCATTTTGAGACAATTGTATATAAAAATTTCAATAAAGTGCATAAAATTTCAAGTTGCAAGGAAAGGTGACAAAAACTAAAAAGTATTACTAGTTAGTTTATATTAGGTTTTTACAGCCTTACTCCATGTCTAATCCTCACCCTGAAAAAAAATGTCGAAACATTCAAGACACACCAAGTTCTTAGAAATAAATAACATAGGTGAAGAGTTTTCGAAAATTGATGAAGGTGAACTTTTTGAAAGTGAAGATATATTATTTGAAAATGATAATGATCTATTAGACACTGAATGTGAGTCAACAGATACCGACAATGAAGAGGAGAATACTGTGAATACAATACGTAGAGGATAAAAAAGAATGTGATTACTCTCAAGTTTTGAAGATGAAAATGAAAAAGTGAGCAGTATATTTCGATTCATGGCACTGTTTGGAAAGAAATGCAAATATATGCTACGTCTAGGAGAGTAGCACTTCATAACATTTTCAGGAAAGAATCAGATCTAACGGGATATGCAAAACGTAATATTACAAAGAGTATAGTAAAGACTGTATTTTCATTGATAATTGACCACCGTATTATGAAACATTTAAGAACATGCACAATAGAAGAAGCAACTCGAGTTTCAGGAACCAAATGGAATCTATTACCTTAAAGTTACTTTGTTTAATATTTCCTTACTAAAATCAATATTACCTGCATTCAACCAGAAAAAATAAAGTCTTTATCTAAAAACCGGCCATTTAACAGGTTACGGTACTAATAGCTATATACTGAGTGTCAGTACGTATAGTGTTAAAAGTAGAATATAATCATGTTCAGAGGAACGAGATTAAAATGCTTTGGAATGATGCTTCCACTGCTGCAACCATTCCACTGGTTGGCATCAATTGCCTCTACGAAATAATTTTGATGGATTTTAGTTAGGAATGCGGTAAAAAAATCTGTGTAAATATAATATTTGTGTCACTAACAGAATGAATGGCACTACTTCTGACTCTGTTAAATTAACATAGGTCTGTTGCCATTGTTGCCTTTAGGATCTTGGTCGTCATGTTGTGATGTTGGAATCCACAGCTGACGTATGTTATACTTGATGTGATAAACATTGATTTTCAGAAGTTCCTTAGAGTCGAAATCTGTGGAGCTATCACGACGTGCCAAGACAGCTAAAGTCTTGAACATTTATTATTTTTAATATGATCACAAAGTCGAGAAAAAGAAAACAAATTAAAATACATCCAGTACGTTAGCATCCAAGAAAAAATAACTTTGAAATTGTACTTTTTATAATTTTCACTCCGGCCTTCTATTTTCAGAGTTCACAGAACTACATTCTTGACTTGTTAAGCCGATTTTAATGAATGATGGATCGATTTATATATTGTAGTGGGAGGTAGATGCGTTTTTCTTTTAAATTTGTAGATAAATTTGATTTAGAATTTCAAAAATTGATAAAGTATGATTTTTAACGCATGTTTTTCCCGTTTTGATGGAGCAATAGGCTAAACAATTGAGTCAACTTTAATTGATGATAGCTCACTTTGTGTGCTCTTGTTAGTGGTACACACCTTTTTAATTAAAAAATTTTTCTTCAGTATTGAAGGACGTAAAGACTACATCACTGGACAGATTTTCATACATAATGGCTCATTTTGGACGGTTGGAGGTACATACATTTCTTATAAAATATGAAGATACATTCGAAATAGTTTTCTAAAATTAAATTACAAAATTTTTGAATATGTTGTTCCATGTATTGAGGTGAAGTAAAATTTGTTATGCTTGCTATATCATTGTTGGAAAATCGGGTTAATAAATATTCCCATCCAAAAGTATTGAAATATCACAATAACACCACTTCATGGGAAAACAAAAAACTTTCCGCCAAGTACAAAAAATAAATTCCTCCTTCCAAAATAGCTATGAAATCTAAAAAAAAAAGATTCTGGTTTGCGACAAGTTCTCGCAGGACCGAAGCTGCACTTTCATGTCTAGGGTACTTGACTGAAGGATCTTAACACTTCTTCATGTCACACGTAGGCCTTATAAGTCGTTTTCAATCGTTATCATTATAAAGTTATTGTGGTATTTATGGACATTCCTATAAACTCTTTATTTATGTTAAAGAAACATTTATACTGATTAGTTCTTTAAAACTTTATCCTCACCCCTTCTATAATACTTTACACAATAAAGGAAGATGTCTGTGTCTCTGTACATTTCTCTAAGTATCGTACACCCAGCCATGCCATTTGATACACGGGTATTTCAGGCCTCGAGCAGGTACACCTTGGCGTCCGTTTTTTAAATTTTCAAATGAGTTCTTAAAGTTTTTAAATTTCAAATTAGTAATTTACTGCTTTAGCCCAATTTACAACGATTTGGGGCGATATTCACACAAATCGATTCCTTGGTGATCTGACGTATTATTACAGGGTTCTATAATACTTTACACAATAAAGGAAGATGTCTGTGTCTCTGTACATTTCTCTAAGCATCTTACACCCAGCCATGCCATTTGATACACGGGTATTTCAGGCCTCAAGCAGGTACAGCCGCCCTCGAAAAGATCGAAAAATATTCTCTTTCAAACAAACTTTGAACAGAATCCATATGATTAATAGACGAATTTTCGTGAATTATATATATATATATACTTTTCGAGCATTTCAAACTTCCCCAATTTTTATATTATGTTATAAAATTGACGTGCCATCCATCATTTATAATTTAACAGTATCCCCTTAAAATATCAAAGACTGCTCCATAATGAAAAAAATAATTTCATAAACCTATCCGTTGATGAATTATAAATTTGCTAACCTATAAAGCTCTTCAAATTATTAAATTATTGGTGCGCTCGCCCTTGAAGACCAGACCTTTTTCTCTTGACTGTTACCGCCATCTTTTAGCAAATGCATTTATTATTGTGCGCTTTGCGGAGAGAATGCGATTTTTGTATTAATTAAGTAGAGTTCTCTTATTTAAGTAGCGAAAGCGTATTTAATTATTTATAAGTAGTGGTCGCTTATTTATGATGTATTGTTTAAGTAGCGGGCGCTTATTTAATTATAAGTAGTGGCCACCTATTTAAGTAGAGAGCGCTTATTTAATTATTCATAAAAAGGCTCCGCTTATTTAGGTCCCAGGAAACGTCGGGTAATCCGTTCGTTTTGAAATTATATTTAGAATAAACGGCAGTATAATTTTTCGCAATTTATTGATACTTCAGAAGCATTTTGAATGATTCAAATTAACCTACATTGTGCCGTAATGAAGGACATTTTATTACACTAAAAATCCTCCTAGTTTAAACAAATATTTGAAAATTTACCCCTAATTTATGTTTTTCTAACGTACGCGGGAAGAAAGATGAATGATTATCTGAATACATAACGAGATCCCAAAAATAACCCTTTTGCCTAAAGAGGAAACATTTCGCATCTGAATGAGGCGGTTGGTTTCCTTGCTACTTATTTGCGTTTTGAGACGGATACGAAAGTGCGTACAAAAAGATTTAATACCGAAGAAATTAAAATACTGTTTGGGAAATAAGTAATGGATCTACAGTTTTAAAGCAGGGTTTAAATCAGTGTGTAAAAACAACTAAATAATTTTCAAATCAGAAATTAATCATTTAATTAAAAAGATACGGTCATCTACTTTTGTGGATAAACAGATAACGCAATAATATTTTATCGATAAATATTTACTTAAATGGAATTTTGAATGATAAGTAACTTACTATTTTATAAGACTTTTACAATACTAACTTATTAGTTGTAGCTATTTAGTGTTTATTTCCATGCAAATTATTACATGCGCAGGAATCCAGTGATTCCTTAAGAATTTGTTCCCTCAGTGGGAAACCTTTCTTGACGTGAAAAAACTTTTACATACTATACGCCGTGTTTACACAATATTTAGACATGCATGTGATATGCACAAGATTTCACGGCATTTCGTAACAAATTTGGCGAACCGTCACCAACTTGGCAACTTATGGAAATTCCAGAAAATTCTAGAAATAGACAGTAAATTTTATATGTATAATTTATAGCATACATCGTAAACACTCGTAACATATTTTTATGATTTAAAATTAATGTTTATGATTTAAAAGTAAAGAATAGGATCATTTATTATCATCCCTATGGAACCTGGGATAAATATAATTATATGAAATATTGTGATGGAGAAAGAAAATTGGATTCTTAGATTTGGATGGATTTACACGTTTTGAACATCCCTAAACACGAATCAACATTTTTAAATTATGTGCTTGTGCGTGTGTGTGTGTTCGGCATGAATAGTTTTTGAAACAATAGAGCTATTCAAAGGAAATTTGGTATGATTATTACTTAGAGGAAGCGTAAGTGTTACTGATATTAAAAAATACTCCACCATGGGAAAGCCCGAAATTTTTCGAGCATTTTTTTATAAATATTTTAAAACATTATTACAAAGTTAAAATAAATGGAAATAGTTATTTTACATGGAATTGTTTAATTAAAGCGAATTTATAAAACATATTCGACGATCTTAACATATTGCATACTTTTCATTTTATTCTCAGACTGAAAAGATCATAAAATATAATATAGGGTCCCTTACTCCAGATTAATTTTTAGTATGTATTTCGTATGTTTTGTAACCAGAAATGAATGGACATGATTTCTTTAGAAATATCACGGGCTGTTCTTAATATACTTATTTGTTTTTCCTTTTCATAAGAAGAGTGATATTTCTTAAAATAATCAGAGATTTTCAGAAAATTTATTATGTATCTGTAAAATAAGAATTTTGACGAATTTCATTGAGTTATAAGACAGCTTTAAATTTTCAGAGATTAAGTTAGAATACAGCTTCCATTTAATAGAGATCGAGTTGTAAAGCAACTTTAATTTTAAAGAGAACGAGTTATAAAACAATTCTAATTTCATAGAGATTGAGTTATAAAACAATTCTTATTTCATAGAGACCGAGTTATAAGATAGTTATACTTTCAGCGAGATGGAATTATATAACAGCTTTAATACCATAGGGATGGAGTTATGCCAGCTTTAATATTATAGAGACGGACTTATAAGAGAGCTTTTAATTTAATAAATATCGAGTAAAATACACCTTTAATATCATAACATATCGAGTTAAAAGACATATTTTAATTCAAAGAGATCAAGTTATAAGAAAACTTAGTTTATAGATATCAAATTATAAGACGGCATTAATCTCATAGAGATGGAGTTATAACACAGATTTAATTGCGTAGAGATCGAGTTATAACACAGATTTAATTTTATAGAGATTGAGTTATAACACAGATTTAATTTCATAGAGATTGATATAAGACATTTTATTTCTTAATTTCATACACATGAAATTATTAGACAGCTTCCATTTTACAGAGATTGAGTTATAAGACAGCTCTAATTTCAAGCTATAAGACCGCTTTAACTTCATAGGAGTTATAAGATAGCTTTAATTTCATAGGCGTTATAAGATAGTTTTAATTTCATAGAGATCGAATTATAATACAGCACACAGCTCTAATTTCCTAGAGATCGAGTTATAACACCTATCTAATTTCCTTGAAATCGAGTTATAACACCTATCTAATTTCCTAGAGATCGAGTTATAACACCTATCTAATTTCCTAGAGATCGAGTTATGAGATATTTTTAATGTGATAAAGATCTCGTTACAAGACATCTATAAGTTCATGACAGCTTTTATTTGTTGTATTGATTTCACATAACATCAAAATTTATGTATCTGTAAAATCAGCTATAGATATATATTAGACATTTTATTGATAAATAGATAGTGATAATATAATTAATTTTTTGACAAATATGTGCATTTAACTCCAGATTTATTTTATAAATATGTAGTAAAATGCAGCATTAAATTTTATTTAAATTTATAAAGTATGAATTATAATGATAAATTTTAATTATTCAATTACTATTTCATGTTAAAGGGTAGAGTGACTGATTAAAAAAATGTACTGTTATGGCAAAGTTATTTACTCAGAATTGAAAGATTTATTTCATGAAACCGCAGATAAAGAAACATTTCTTAAAAATTATCAATTCCCGTATTCTGTGTTGTGATAAAATATTTAGAATTAATGTTGGTAAAGTTTTTGTGGGTTATATTGACATTTTAAACGTATCCTAAACTTTCAAATGATTTAACCTTTATTATGGCGCATTTTAGAGCATTTTATTACACTAAAAATCCTATTAGCTTAAGTAAATATTTGAAAATTGGCTCCTAATGCATTATTAACATTCGTGAGAAGAAAGAAAGAAGATTATCTGAATATATAACGAGATACCAAAGATAACACTTTTGTCAATAAAGAAAACATTTTGCATTAGAAAGAGGCTGTTCCCTCTGTTTGGATTGGAAGATGAATATGGAAGTGTAACCAGAAAGTTAAAATATCGGTAAAAATTAAAATGCAGGTCGGAAAGCTACTAGTATCTACAGGGGGATTGAAAAGACTGTATGCTCAAATTTATCAATTACATGCTTGTTTCACATGTAGTTTTGGACGATGGAAAGAATAAGACCACTCCACTACTCTAATATGGACCATTTTTGAGATATTTAGGTTTTCTGATTTTGGTGAACGGAAGACGATTTTTATTGTTGTTAAACAACTATTTAATGTAATTTTCTAAACTTTAGTAATTAAGTCCCTTGCGGTTTTTTCTGATACTGATTAAATGTTGGCATGATTCTAAGAAATATAACCGATCCTTTTTTGCGAAATGGCCCACAAAGATTGTTGTTGTTGAGACCCAGACCGTCCGACCTACCAGAAAGGTGTGGAAGACCCAGACCGTCCGACTCGTCCAGAGGACTTAGAGTAACTAGTTGGACGGCCGCTACCAGAAAGGTGTAAAGTAACTGTTTGGACGGCCGGGAAGTGCCACCCAATTTAGACCGGAACCCAGTGGGGGAGGCGTCCACAGGGATCTTACCCTCCTTCCCCTACCACCAACCTTTCGGAAGGACTTACGGACCCACATGTTTAACGTGATAGTACTCCGCATGAACACGGCGGCAGTTGTGGCAGCATGCAAATCCAGCGCGCAAACCACCGGGCTACCGCGCCCGAAATGTGCCAACAGCACGCGGTGTTCCCAGATGGTCACCCACCCAAGTACTAACCGCGCCCGATACTGCTTGACTTCTGTGATCTAACTAGAACCGGTGTTTTCAGCACGGTAGGGCCGTTGGCTGGCTGTCTAATATTGTGTCTCAGCTATCATCATTGTCATAATAAGGGACATTTCTTCGAAACTTTATAGAGACCGGTGTTTTCAGCACGGTACGGTCGTTGGCGTTCCCACAAAGATTGTGAAAATATGAAATAAATGACCAAAATTGATGAAATATATTAATTTGACACTTATTCTTCATATAATTTTTAACAACAATGCAAATAAGATTGACTTTATGACTCTAGGCTAAACTGTTTTCGAGATACATTTTTGGTTTCATAATTTGAGGAGCTAAAGACTTTAAAGTGCATTAATTTGCCAAATGAAACGAAGATGCATTAAACAGTAAATTGGATATAATATCAAAAGATTTCCAAAGATGGAATGCTGCTGAGAGGCTTGAGGTAATACAGTCCATTAAGAAAGCCGCCAATTTCTTTTTTGTGAACTATTCTGTTATTTATCGTATATGAAAACAATTCCCAACAAGTGGAACAGTTGTCGTTAAACCCGTTCTAGATCGTACTACGGCTGCAATAATCTTTGATGACTAGATTATCGCATTACTGACTAACTCAATTGACGAGTGACAGCATCAGTTCTCCAAGGAATGGCTACAAAAGCAATAGCGAAGTTGATATCCAATAACCTGGTGGAAGTTGGTATTCTACCATTGAAGCAAACGCTACAGGTCAAAAGACTCTGAATGCCGCAACCACTAATAAAAGAATGAATGACAAAAGAAGCTTTTAAGGCGAGTAACTCTATTATTGACCAAACATGAACCCAAACTTGTACCTATCATCTCATGTTATATGCTATCTTACCAATCGGATAGGTAGGTCCAAAAAGAATGCTGATCTTAGAAAGGAACTTTAGAATTTCCATTGTCCTAAAGGCATTAAAATTCATGAAATTACAAATCTTATAAATGAAATTATCAAAGTCAAATGTGATGGGACAGAAACTGAAGATATCATACCTAAATTCTTAGAAACTGGAATATCTAAAAAATGTGTAATATCGAAGCCGAAAGGCAAGAAACAAACTTTGAAAACTTTTAATCTTCCACGAATATGCAAAAGAAGAAGTTACACAACTCATCTATACCAATTATTTATTTACGGAGGCAGATAACATCAAAATTATCAAACATTATAAAAATAATTGAGGTATAATAAATTGAATATTTATGGATGACGTTACTCTAGCCAAGTACCTGATACAAAAGAAAAAAATTATTTCTAAATTTCCACTTACTATATTGAAAAATATATATCAACCAAGATCTGCTACAAATGTCCAAGTTCTGATCAGACTGCTAACTTATGTCCATATATTTCGATGCATTTCAGTAAATGCGGTAAAATTAATCACAACAAATAGTGCTCTTCTAATCATCTTTATTGTATAAACCGTCATACAGCAAACAGAAACGGATTTAATCAACCAGTAAATCATTCCGCGCATGATCGTCTTATTTGCTTTGCTTAACTTTTAAAAGTCAGTGATGATGAACAAGTCACTGATATTATGATATCGAATATATTATAATGAGTTCTTCGTCGTGATAATATATAATCACAATAAAAAATATATGTAAATTGCCAAGTATTACCCTAAAATTATAGTTAAAGATATTTATCAGAACTTAACAATAGAAAGCCACATAAAATACATATTTGGAGCAAACTACATATTCAGATGAAAATTATTATTTTTTTTTACGTTTCATTGAAGTATATATTTGACTACACACATTTCAAGTCTTCACCTTTCTCAAAATATATTGTTTAGCTTTTAATTTACTTTTTACTTATCTGTAAAATCATCGAATATTATAGTGTGCATCATTCTTTGTAAAGTACCATGCTGCCCCATCCGGGAATCGAACTCTGGATCTCCGAACTGGCCAGCCGATGCTCTACCGTTGAGCTACTGGGACGAAATTGCAAGTTCTTATCGTCGAAGTGGACTTTGCATTCTCCACCCTCTAAGATTAGCGGGCAGCTGACAATCTGATTGACCACGTCCTGCTATTTTTACTACCTCAGGTTAGCCTCCTGCTACTACTATTTTTACCCAGGTTAGTATCCCCTGCGTGGTCGTTATTCTCTCAATTTAATATCGGCGTCCAATCTTCTAGAGTTCACTGAATCCGTACTAGTGGTACTAGGGTCACTTTGAGACCTCCGATATCTAGCCGTGCAGCTAGCTACTCTAAACCCACTATGAGAGTCGCATGGCCTGGGGTCTTCAGACCTCCGACAATTAATTCTAATAATAATCTAATTCTAATAATTTCTAATAAAGTGACCTAAGCTTATAAGTAGATTCTCCTCTCAATTAATTTTGATCAATGAATCCCTTTGTTTCATTCTTATTAACTTATATGAACTTATTGTGTTCCAGCCATATCTCTGTTTAAAAGAAAAAAAAAAAGAAAAGCTATGTTAACTGTTCTTATTTTCTCGGATCTTTCTTTTAATTCTGACCCTTTTTATTTGTATTTTTTCTAATTTTTCTTTTATAAATTTTATTCTAAATTTCTGTTTTTGTTTTTCAAGTGTCTATTTTTTTTTCTTTTCATATATTTTCTTTTTATATATTTTCTAAATTTTACTTTTAAAATTTCATTAGTTTCTTTAATTTTAATCTACTTTCATTATGTTATTATACCTCATTCTAAATGTCATTTTTCAATAATCTTTTTATCTATACACGCAATAGCCCTTTTCCCAGTTTTGAAAAATGGACGCACTTGCCAAGTTCAAATATAATGTTAAACTGTCTGTTTAATCACAATATTTTTCATTAATTGTTATATTTTTAGATCTAAATAAATGTTCGTTTGGCGGGATGGTAGACCTTGGGTGCCTCCCGAGTGCAGGAGGTATCCTTTCCCGGCCGTGCAGCTAGCTTCTCTAAACCCACAATGTGAATCTCACGGTCTGGGGTCTTCAGCCCCAGTGCAGCTAGCCACTCTACTAAACCCACTATGTGAGTCGGACGGTTAGGGGTCTTCAGACCCCCGACATCTTTGCACTAACCTACAGGGTTGATTTGTAAGAAGCCTTGCCGCCCCAACCGGGAATCGGTCTTTGTAAAATGGTCTTTAGGGTAAAATTTTTTAAAATTCCTTAAAATAGAAATATTTATTTTTAGCGGAATTAAAAGCTGATTGAATATTTGTAAAGCCTACTGCATGGAGAAATAGTATTTACTGATTTTATCTAAAAATGTGACTGTTTAATCAATCAATCATTTAATCGATCAAAAATGTGATATAAACGGCCTAGCCCAAACAATATGAGTGGCAACGGCAATAGGTCGAGATAATAATTGATCACACAATATAAAATATAAATAATTTTCTATGGAAACATATTATAAAACTTTAGGCAGTAAACATTGACAATTGTACAAATGAATTTATTTATAGAAGTGTACAACTGTTAAGGTATTTCTGAGGTTAATACGGTTCAAATTAGCAGTCAAAGGTGAAGTAGCATATATTCCAGAAAATACTGGGGCAAGCAACGATAAAGTGAAAAAGGCCCTGATTTTAATTGTTGCAGAAATAGGTTGTTGAAATCAGAATTAAATTTGATATAGAGGCCTTAAATATATAGTTCATTCACATTGGTTTTTAATTGGACCATAAAGCGTACCAGGTGAAAATTATTGGTTTTCGAAGTAGATTTCAGGGAAGACATAGGTATTAATAGCTTTGAACTATGGGCTTTATTTAATTAGGTTAATTAATAATTTAACAAATAATTATGAATTTAGAAGTATAGAAATTTAATTTCAATAATTAAGAATCCTAATATAAAAGAACATATAAGCTTTTAGAATTTAAATTTTAAAGTAAATAAATGGGAATACAGAAAAACAACGAAATCAAAGTAACACATTTAAATCGCAAAAACGTAATTAATATACATCAACTCGTTTAAATCACAGTGCATGCAAATTCACACACTTTGATTAGCTATTTAAAAGTTGTTGTTTACTTGTTATTTGTACGAAGCGTAGCGAGCATACTCGGTTTATAAACAGACGCTTCAACCTGTTACAATTTGATTTAATTATTGCGATTGTGATTCTGCACATCTGTGTGCGTATATGTGCTATGGCGGCACTTCTTCCTGATCAAGCGATTCGCATAAATGCGATTAGCATAAATGCGATTAGCATAAAAACTTTTTTTCTTGATCCCCACAGAGATTCTAATATTTACATGTGACGCATGCGCATCACCTTTGCCCAGGCACATTAAATACAGAACAGAATATTTTCAGTATTCATTCATTCGTCTTTCGTATTTCGGATGACTACGATATACGAGCGTTGTAATATAGCTCTTTTAATTGTTGTAATATAGCTCTTTTAATTGTTATAATATAGCTCTTTTAATGATGTCCTTGTAAATAAAGTTATATTTTATGATTGCATTCGTGATGAATTCTGCTACAACATCGCACCTTCGCCATATTTCAAATGTTAGGTATATGTTTAAATTTTACTATTGTAGTTTCTGAGTAAAACGGATTACAAATTTCAAGCAAATGATGATATCGTTTCCTTAGGAATAGAGAATAGACTTTTTTTCGCTTGTCCGTAATAAGCCTATGCAATTAGTTAATTTCGTGTTTCTGGCAAACGAAATTTCTAGGTAGGTGTAATCCTTCAAAACCTTTATAGTCGTGTTGTTCCAGGACTATTTAGGATGGGTAGAAATGTGACCTTAACTGCCGAAAATAACAATTTTGGTTTTATTCTGATTGGCAATATTTTTCGGGTTCGCCAAATAATTCAGACATAAAATTAATATCGCTCTGAAGCCGAATTTGCGAGTCAGAAAAACCTGCAACATCTCATAAGCTAATTTGAGAATTATGAAGTTCAACAGAATAGTTTGTAGGAATACCTGAAGAAACTGTAGAAACCACATTGAGGAGGTCAGTAAGGTATAAGTTGAATACAAAGAGTCGGACTGAAGGTTTCGCTCTGCAAAACTCCTGAGAGGATATAAACTAGGTAGAATTGCCCGCATTTGATGGAATACAAGTAATAACCTCGGAATAGTTACCTAAGTTTGTAGAAGGTAAGAAGATGTGCACTGGTGCTGTAGTAGAAGAGTTTCTGAAACATAAGCCCTTGGGAGGGAACACTGTTGAAAGCCTTCGACAAGTTGTGAGGATTCTTTTTATTATCATTTTATTATAATTCTACTTTTTCCTGATTTTAATTTATGCCCTAAGCTTCTCAAATTTCATTCCGAAGAATCGCATACTCATGATTGGCCAGATCTACAAGAAGAGCAGACTTTAGAATTACGTCTCTGCCATTCTGCGGAGTTCGCGCGTGTGTGTATTCTGATCGTTGATCGTCCCCGCATCCAGAGTTATAGCTTGCAATCTTCTGAGTATATATACTGTGCCGTAGTTTGATCATCATAGGTTCAGATTGAAAGTCAGTTTAGTAATAAATTAGGTTTGAACTTCATTGTAGATTAGTATGTCTCGGGTAGAACTTGTAATGCTAGCGTTGTAAATAATTTGTATATAGATTTGTGATATATATATATATATATATATATATATATATACAAATCACAAAAGAGAATCATAACAAAAAAGAACATACAGGACCATAGAGTTACATGATAAAAGAGAATCATACAGGATCAAGATAAATCATATAATCGACTGGAATTCAAACCTTACAAAGTATGTCTTCAGAAATATAATAATTGGTCACTTTAGAAGAAACCAAAATTACAATACTTTTAGGAAAGACTGCATTTACAAATGTAAAAAATTTGCAGAGGAAGCTATAAAAAGAAATTATCCAATCAATTTTATACAATATTATTACAATCCATTTTTTAAAGAAAAGTTGTAATCTAAATATTGATAAGTGAGGTTTAATATTCATGACTGCGAAACTGTTATCCTGATATATCTCTGCGCATGAGCAACTTTACTCTTATAAGGAGATTTTCCATTGGGTTAGACTGACGGATGTTTCGTTTTCAAATTTCGTTTACTTCTTTGGTTCTGAGTCTGTTCTGGTGCTTTTATTTTCGCACATTTGGGAGACTGACCATGGAATAATGTTGGTGCCGTGAGCGTTACCCGGGTTGTAAAAGCTGCTTTAAACGGGAAAGAGATGTCGCAATCCACCCCTGCCATTTTTATGTAATTCATATGGTCACTCCCGTCCTTATCTGCTTACATGTATTTTACTAGGGAATTTGAGCAGCATTTGCGCCTCCTCCTTTGTAGTGAATCGTTCTTTAAATTTCAGGCTTCTATAGGAAATATCCTATTTTTGTTTCACTTTATTGTAATAGTATGTATATATATATATATATATATATATATGTGTGTGTGTGTGTGTGTGTGTTTGTATGTATGTGTGTTTTGAGTTACAAGCGAAGCTAGTTGTAAATAAAGTTGTTTATTTGTTAAATGTCGTGAATCCTTTGTCGAAATCTAGTAATTAGGTTATTGGGAGTTTAATTTAGATTGAAGTAAATTGCAATGGTTCATACGCGAGTCACGATTTTGGGTAGAAAGAAGAAAGGTACTTTATAAAGTTGAGAAAGAGAGCATGAGCATTTCTGCTCTCTAAAATGTGACCATTAAAAATTTCTCTGAACTCTAAGTAGTATAAACCCCTTTTAAAAATTTAAATAAATATCTGAAAATTCCAAAATTGCAAAACATATAACTGGATTACGAAAATTACTATAAATATTGAAACAGCTTCCATTTCAACTGAAAATGTCTTTTGTTGCATTTTTTTATAGTTTTTTTCATAATCTATTATGATGGCTTCGTTGCGTATAGGCTGCTATTTTAACAAGAGACTAATGCAGTTGTCGAGAAGAAACACATTTAGCTGCCTATTTCCATTTTATTTGAGGATAACGACTTTTGTCAACGGAGTTAATACCATATGTAAAATATTGTAAGATTTTATGAGAACTGGAGATAAATTTTTTCTTTAAATAAACATATTAGTAAAACATGTTGTACTTACTCTCTGTGAAAACACTCTCGTGATATCTATTACAATATGTAAATCCCTTACTATATTTTATAGATTCTAGTTTGGACATTTCTTTGTCTGTGATTTCGTTTGAGTATATCTATACTGTTTTTAACTAATGGTTTATAGAAGGTCAAATTGATTTTTCCATAAAATTTAATTCACTAGTAAAAATATTTTCTTGATTTACTATTTTCAAGTTGAGGAAAGATAATTTTTTCATAAAACAATAATTTATTGAATGATAATATATTACAAAACAATAATTTATGCAGTGAACTGAGTGAGTGAGTGCGGGGGTGATGCATTAAAATGTTTGAGCACTAAACTCTTTTATGAGTTAGACATTTTTTTTTGTGTCATTCGAATCGACTCAGTTTCAAGACTAAGAGACAAATTCAAAACTTCCAAAATTCAAATTAAGTGTGACGGTGTAAAGTAACGGAGTAATTAAAACATTCAAAATTCATATTTCAAAACGATGGATTACTTCCACTCGAGCCAGAAGCTTGGTGTTGGTCTTTTTCGATCCTCCTCAGCTTCTATATCAATGAAATAAGCAAAAATTTTAAAAATTCGAATTAAAGGTGGCGATACAAAAGGTATTTCAAAACAAGTCCACCAATATATGTCTTAAAAGCAATAAATACACAATTTGCCCTCCTTTCATTGCCAGCAATAAAACTGGTTACCAACCACGTTGATTAAGTGTGTAGGTGCCATATGTAATTACCACTAGCCACTGAGAATGCGCAAAACGAGGGTGAAATGATCAATAAATCAATATTGGTGAAAATCGTTATATTTTCATATTTCACAAGATTTTATTGATTTCGAAATATTTATTGATTATTTGAATTAGTTTTGAATTTCAAGTTCAGATAAAATGAAAAATTACATCATGGTAATATTCTTTAATAACAATTATACGATAAAGTCTAACATAATTTTCTTAACTAAAGTAACTTTAATAAAAAAATAGCAAAATTTCATTTTGGCAAATCGATGTTATGAAATCCACATTGCTTGTATCAGTGAAATGCATCCCCACATTTACATTACTCACTACATTGTATCTTCAGTTTTATGTAATGTAATGTGTAATTAATTATTCAGATTATTTCTTAAGCATGATTTCAAATGTTTGTTCAAAGTTGATCTGCATTAAGATTCATGATTGTAAACACATTATTTGAAATTGGGATACTTATTTTCTAATAAATAGTTTTTAAGTTGTCCTTCGGAAGCTTTTGCTATAATGTAAATATCATTTGGTAGACTAAAATTATTTCCACTATCAACGTTATGGTCACCCCTGGTATATAGTCTAGAGCTGGTATAAGGCACACGTAATCCAAAATAATTTCCACCAGTAATAGCCGGCGTTCCACTCTCCAAAGTCATTCTATTTTAATCTATTACGCCTGGACAAGATCAAATTGAATGACTACAGTTGTATGCTAACTCAGAG
Organism: Amaurobius ferox; assembly: GCA_951213105.1. Classification (NCBI taxonomy): domain Eukaryota; kingdom Metazoa; phylum Arthropoda; class Arachnida; order Araneae; family Amaurobiidae; genus Amaurobius; species Amaurobius ferox. Next base: position 23,409,383 of record OX578136.1, read on the forward strand.
ATATATTTTTAATTGCAGAGATATATCTTTAATTGCAGAAATTTATTACTTTCCTTATATACATATAATGTATAAGAAAAGTATAGTAAAAATTTGAATTAGAGTTTTCGACGGGGGAGCACGTTTCAAGTATCCATGAACACGAATCAGACGTTTCTGAGATGATGTCTGTGTTTGTGTGTGTGTCAGTGAGCCTGTTGAAACGATAACTGACGAACGAATGGAGCGATTCGAATAAAATTTGGTACACAAATTACAATCTATGAATACTGGAAGCCTATTGTTTTTATATGCAATCAGATGCTCAGAATCCCCCTAAATATTCGAGTGAAATTTTGAAAAAATCATAAAAATTAATATTACGTAAATAGTCATTTCTTATGTTTCATTCGAAAATTCATTAGAAAACGATTGACATAAATTTTAGAACTCTAGCATGAATCGTTCTCGAGATATTGCACATTTTTCAAAAAAACTATCAAAAAATCATATAAAATAAAGAAAAATATTACCTATTGTGAAATATGTTCACTTTTTATAAGTAATATCATGTGATAAATTTGGTGACATCATTCTCGTGGATCTAGCTCGTTCCATCCATGAGAAAATATATTTTGAGTAATACTTTTGTATTTAAACGTTAATAGTCATTTATCTGCTACAAGAATAACTTATTTCTTCATCCATAATGTTTGGAGAGATTTTGGTGACTTTTTTAAATGTTGCCAAATTAACAAAAATCTCGCCAAGTGGATAAAAATGACTCTATATCTATGAAAATGACGATTAATTGACGAAAATTCATTCAATATCATGGATAGAGTATAAGTATCTACTATAAGAATAACCTATTTTTTTTACTGTAAGAGCAGTAAATCCATTGCATTATATAAGGAAAGTCATGTGTTGCCCATATCCGATTTTTTAACACTTTACAACAAAGTTGAAAAGTGTTTATGACTTTGTTCATTCTGTCTGTCTGTCTGTCTGTCTGTCTGTCTGTCTGTCCGTTAGCACGATAGCTGCCGTAAAAATGACTTAATCAAAATGAAATTTTAGTATGTTCTTCAGACGGTCTATAGGACCTATGGGAATATAAATGAATAATATCACACAATTAGTTTTGGATTGAACCCGGGTTGAAAAAATGGAATACATTGAGCCCTATGGGACCTAATTTTTCAAGCATTTTTTAAGCGGATTTAAAATTCACAAATTGCTTCGAAAATTTTAGGCAATATTCAAATTGTTCCATAAAATATATAAAAAAAAATTCAGCGAAATATATTCTGTAGTTTTTTAAATAAAAATTAAAATATTAATAACACCTCTTATATGAAGCGATCACGTGTCCATGATATGAAACTATCACATGACCCACTTCAAAATGATATATGGCATCCATCTTGTGTCAAAATCGTGATTTTTAAAGTTCTTTTTAATTCATATTGAGTGTTGTATCCGTCTTAAAACTACTTTATTTTTGCCTAAATTCTGTGCATCTACATACTAAAACAACGCAATGACAATATATTTCAGTTTAAATGCTCATCCAAATATGATTATTTCTACTATTAAGCCTATTTTTCACCTATGTGAAATGTAAACAGCAAAATATATAGAATGAGTTGTATTAGAATCGCTGTAATTCTTTAACACAAAATAATTTAGTCCATGGAGTCTGCTTAGCTGATATGAATGAAATATTTATTGATTTTAGAAAGAGAAGAACGATATTTTTCGATGAAGTTTTACGCATGGAGATTACTTACTTGTAGCTCAATGGTCTTAATTTTTAAATAAAATAAATTATTATAGTATTGTGATGAATGACATGAATGGGGGAATTATTTATGAATGAAATGTTGCTTTTATAGAGAGAGCCAAGCGTGTTATTTTTTTATGACGTCATTTGAATGAATTTCAATTGTTTTCGATGAAGTTTTCAAATATAATAAATTATCGTAGTATTATGATAATTCTAAAATTATTACCGAGGAATGTATCACATTTTAGAGATATTTAAACCAGGCAATTTATATTTCAATGCCGTCATTGGAATGAAGTTCATTTTTTTCAATGAAGGTTTAAGTTTTCAAATATAATAAATCAATGTAGTATTGTGATAAGTTTTAAAATATTACCGAGGAATGTATTGCATTTTCGACATTTTTAAATAAAATTGCATTGAAGTTGGAAAGTGTTTCATAATCAATGCTTTAAGCATGATTGATCTTTCTTGTTTTAATTGCAGAGATATTGTTTTTAATTGCATGAGTTTTATTGCCAGTCGCAAATTCCAAAATAATGGCTGATTCTTCTATTGCTGCTTTGAATTTCTGCTTTCTATTTAAACTGATTATAACCATATAAAGAAACTTTCTTCATAGAATCAATATCCTGCAATTTGTGGTTAACTCTTTTTACAGCTATCAAAAATTCTCTTTCATCAACATTAAGTAGGCCAAAGACAATAGACAGCAATATAATTTTATTTACCTAATAACATTGATTTGTTTTTGTAGTGTAGTGTGATAACTGGAAAAATTTTTAATTGGAAATTTCTATGTGGATTTTTAATTTTAAAAATTTTGTTGAAATTTAAAAATTAACTGCAGAAAAAATAAACTGATTGTAACATTACAAGAAACTTGAAAACATTATTTAATTAAGTAAATTATTTTCCCGAAACAAATTTAAAAATATTAAATTTTCCAATCTCTTATGTGACTTTTTAAATGTATTGATTTAGAAAGCCGTACTATAAAATAATAGCTTAACTAATTCATTAGTTTTCTAATACTTCCTTGAACAAAACCGGCATAGGTCAATTTGGGTTGAAAATAATTAAATTCTTCACGTTTTATTTATTGTGTAATTTATTAGCATTAGCAAAATTTCTGAACATACAAATAAAAATATTTATTTTGATTATAACTAAAAACTGGTTGAAACTTTCGAAATCATAATTTCTAATCATATTTATTCCCTACCAATAAACTATATTTTATCAATTTAATTTTGCTTTAATCTCCAATTTTCATCAATTTGTTTGAACTCTCATCCAAAACAATTGAATCTATTCTATTCTGAAAATTAAAAAAAAAAAACTTAAATTTTGAAAAATAACTCATATAATCAAAAAAGTCCCTTAGAGTTGAAAGGGGTATTTTTTGAATTTCCTAAACGAAGGATATTAGTTTCTTTTTGCGTAATTTGTATTAATGACAGCTTTATTTTAAGTTGTTTTTTCACCCATGTGTTGATACAAAACTGTTAGAGGCAGAGCGAAAAGAAAATTGTCTGTTTAACACTTTATTTGAAGACCGTGTTTTGTTTAGCAGGAGTAATCTAAAGTAATAAAGCGTAATGCAATATTATAGGATTTTTAAAAGAAATATATATATATAAAATGTTTCTTCTAATGACCCTATCTATAAGAGGAAGAATAAACATGGTTTCAACCGGAACAAGATAAGTAGCATTATCATGAGATTAAAGATTTATAGACCTAAATACTTTTATTTAATTTCTTATAGATACATTTTTAAACAGTCACTAAAATATGACCATGCATCTGTTATGTAGTACTTATAAGTATATCGTTCGTTCTAAGTATAATGCATTTTTTAATTGAGAAAATGATGTGGGCAGCACACTCCTTTCCAAGGTTCAAACTTCCCAAGGTTCAAAATGTATAAAAATATAAATTTTAAATATCCATTGTTTTTTAGATAAAATCCGGATGAAGCTCTAGCAAAACAACTATTGTTTCATGAAAATTAAAATACTTCGTTAGTCGCAACGTATATTACGGCTACTTTAGAGAATATCAAATCTTATTAATTTCTTGTTAAGAAATCAAGCATAGGAACATATTGGATGAACGCAATTTTTTTCAAAGACATTATGAGCCGTCGAAAACAGTATATACTGGTAGAAATCAGCATATGGTTGTCGAAAGCAATATGTACTGGACGAAGATTTTGATGAAATATGTAAATAATCTGAAAAGTAATAATACAAAAAGAAGCGCATCGAGCATTGAAGTTAAAATGACAGCTTCTTTTTCGGTTAATACTTCAGCACATGCTGAGAAAACACAAAACCCCTGCTCCACCACCAAACATGCCGCCAGTCTAGGAAAATCTTTGATCTGACATGAAACTTAAAATAAAACTGAAAAAGGAAGTAATAAATTAATAAGGGCATAACTAATAAATAGAAAATAATTATAAATTTGAGTGAATAAGAAATGGGAAAAGCCTACTAAAGAGAAAGATATAGAAAAGCATGGAAAATAGGGAAAACAAATATCAGTAAAATAGGATGAAATAGAGAAAACTTAGCTAGTGCTAGAACTAAGAGTACTAAATTAAGGAGTGTGAGTACTGTGGTGCTTTCCAATGACAAGTAGCAATCTTTACTCAAAGATGTTTTGTATACTAATGTCTTGTTATCTTATTAATTAAGTATCCATTGAATTTTAAATTCGCAAAAACTCAAAAAATATATATTTAATTTTTTTTAAGTGTTTGGGTGCTTTTTCTGTGAGTTATGATCTGATAATAAAATTTTAATGCCAAACAGCCAGCTTTTTTCTCTTTTAAATATTTTTATCCGTAAATATTTATTATAGAATTTCTGTTTATTAAAAAAAATGATAATAATAATCTCTGCAATGTATTCTGAAAATTAAGAAAACATAACTGTAAATCTCAGAATTGAATACTCGTCAGTAAAATTTCTATCACCTCTTAAGCAGACTGATCAAAACTCCAATTAATTCTAAAAATTTGAAAATAACTTGACGTGTGCAACTAGAGTAACGTAATTTTCTAAATTCAAAAAAAGAATATTGCTAGTTTTTGAGCAATCTACATAACTGATATCAGTGTTGAAGCCGTTAGAACTTAAGTGTTTATGCATGTCAATTAATGGTTGAGAATAAATAAAATCATTAGTTCTCCATTTAATTTGAAGATTACATCTTATTATGTCTTGGGTTAATCTTGAAAGCAGAAGTACATTTAAATTTTGAAAAGGAGTAGAGATTTGAGTATTTTTTCTAATTGATATCTTTAGTATCTGAAGAGATTGTAATTCTGGCCAAGATATGCTTCTTACTTTTTCACTAACTGTAACCATTACGATTGTTTTAATGATACCCATGTAAACAGCTCTGTTCTTTTCTGACTATATTATTTCTCTCGCTAAAGGATTATAGTTTTCGTGTCAAAATCCCTTTTCGTTCGATTTGAAAAAATAAACATTTTGAAGTCAGATCATTACTATAACTAACTTTTTAGCATTACATCTGTATGTCGCTTCTATACAATAATTTCTGTAACTGTTTTTTTTTTTTAAATATGTAGCCACTTGAAAATAAATATGATGCATAGACAGAAATTTGCAGTATGTGAGGCAACGTCACAGTATATTGAGCTCATTTGACCCCCTGGAATTTAAGGCTGAATCATGCTATGTCAGTCATTATCTAAGCTCCATTCATAGCTAATTCTAAGAAATATATGTTTCAATGAACAATTTTGAACCAGAAGTGAAAAATTTTAGGAGATCATCTTACCTTCTCCAGAATTTTATGCTGCATCCATGTCAGAAATTATCTGAGGTTTATCTATAGCAAATCGAGAGGAATAGAAGCGCGCGTCAAGAAGTTTCTTTTTCTTAACAACGTTAGCATGGCAGAATTTTTGCCACCAATAATCCTCTATCTAAATCATTCTAAAATGTAAGTACAAAAGAGAACTATCTCGATTGTAAAACAAGCAACAAAAATTCTAATCATCGAAATATTTACTCGTAATCCATTTAAATTCTTGCAAAATAACGCAGTGTATTAGTGGCCTTTGTCCCTTATTCATACTGATGATATAATAATGTTTAGCTTTTGATTTTGCTATTTAAAATCAGCACTAAATACAGTCGCCATAGAAACAATAACTTCACAGGGAGTTCTTAATAAAGTTTATCCTAAAATTGTTAGTTCGCCGCAAAAAGAAAGTTCTTTGAACTTTATAACAGAATATTCCTTTCTCCAATCTATCTAAAAATATAAATAGAAAAGGAAAATTACTCAAATGAAGCAAAAAAATCACATCATCCAAATAAATAGTTACCCATAATCCTTTAAAATGCATATTCTTTCAATTTCTAAACGAAGAAGCATAGTACTCGCTTTTTGCGTAATACATATTTTTTTCTTATAGTTGTGTTTAGCATCTTATTTTTCCTTCAGTGGTAATGCATGACTATTCGATCTGGAGAGGGGGAAAATAACATTCCATTTCTACTACTTTTTAAAGATTATATATAAGCAGAGTAAATTTAAAAATTGTTTTTCGAGTTTTTAAAGGAATGTAAATACATCTTCTCAGTAAAGTGTATGTCTTTACCGGAGATTTAGTCTTTTGAATCTCATAAAAGTGCATATGCATTTATTAGGTTTTATCTAAAATAATTTCAAAACTTGCTATTTAAAATTTATTGATACGTGTAATAATTTTGAATGAATACCAAATGAACATGGCGTCAGCCATTTTGTTGCAAGTTCTACACTGTTCAATAGTGAGAATAAGAAATTGAATTTTTTATTATAACTTAATTAAATGAATAGTAAACTTATTTATAAAATACTGTAAATTTATTCATAATTAGAATGTGAGATTCAAATCGACTTTTCCATGCAGTCAAGAATATTTTTCTGTTTGCATTTTGTTTGAGCAGCATCTAAGCTATGATCAATTTGCTTATTGTGTGTGAGAAAAGTGGCGTTATGTATAGAATTTTTAATTTTGAAGTCGTTATAATAGTAATAGAATTTATTTATTTATTATATAGAATCCTCCTTATATATAGAAATAAAAATATTCGCTTTAGTAGCTTAGTAGTACAGTGTCATCTTGCCAGTAACAAACTCGGTCGTTCGATTCTTACGAACGTTCTTTACTGCATATCCTTGATTTTTACTCATACATGTTATAAGATAGACCAGGGGTCCTTAACCTTTTTTTTGCATGAACCAAGGATGTATCCAGAAATTTTATTTCGAGGGGGGGGGGGATTCAAAGTATAGTGAAATTTCAATCCAAAATAAAAGTTTGAAGAAACTAACTAAACTTGACTAAATTGATACTGGGTCACAATTGAACGAGAAAACACGAGAGCACAGGCAAGGATGTATCACGAAATTTCATTTCGTGGGGGGGGATCTACCGGAGCTCCTCTATGAATACGTCATTGGCACGAACCAAAATCAACTCCTGGACTTGACTACGCGATCCATGAATATATTATGCAGTAAAACAGCAATTACGTAGTAACAAATAACAAGGAATAAATTATAAATATATTGGAATACTTTTAAAAAGGCTTATTATTAGATTTTTTTAAATTTACATAATAACATTTTAATCTTCAATGCGATGTTATTTTAAATTAAATAAGGAAATGTTGGGATTATCTTATTTAGAAAAAAAATCATTTAGAAATGTTTCCTTGTGTTTAATTAGAATAAATAATATTTAATAATAATAATAAAGAGATTAAAAGACAAAATATTAAAATAATTGTCCACATTTGGTCAGACACTTGACACAGCGTTTCCTCCTGATCCTGTCTTGACCTGTATTAAAGGCCGCATCTCAAGAGAGTTTCTGGTTGTAGTCTGTTTAGTTTTCATGACACGAAGCTCAGAAAAGATAGTGTCACATAAATGCGTAGTCGAAAATGGTAATAATACTTTTATAACTTTTCTCCATAGTATAGGCTTTTCTTTTGATTGTAAAATTTACGTCTTTGAGATCGTTTACGACTAACGTTTTAACGTTAAACACAAGAAATTGCTCGCCATGGCTCATAACAAAATGAAATTTAAGAAAAAATTATATACGGTTTGAAAGGGCAGCAGTGGCTACAACGCACGCGTTAATGTAGTGAATCTAGCGAAATATCGCCAAGCATTAAACTATATTAATATATGGACTACATTGTTTATTGCGGGTGCTATCAATTTTGATAATTGCTAATTTATAATTGAGTGAAATATAAGTTAGCAGGGTACTTCGTCATAGTTTTACATGGTATCATCCGGAAAAGCGCCAAATGTACAATCCAAAGTTGAAAACACTGTGCCGTGGATCTTATACGTCATTTTTAACACTTTACGTATTAAGTGATCGCAAAGCATCTTCCCCGAAATCCCCGCGCGCTGTACAGATTGTATTCGAATGTATTATTCAAGAAAATGGCGCTTATTTAATTATATACACATACTGAACATTTATTTAGCAACGCTGGATAATTCGTTTTAATAATAAGCATAAAACAAGCCGTAAGATCATAATAAAAAATAATAAATAACAAGGGATCAAGAACCCTGGGGTAAGTAGGCCTTACTCATGCAAAATCCATAATTAATACGAACAACAGGCTACTAACTACTGTAGGATGCAACATAACTACAATATCATATAGTTATCAAAACCTTACGGGCAACCTTACGAGCCCAGAAAACTACTAACATTTGAAATCAATCAATAATTGAAGAGGATTCAAATTTCAGGAATTGTCCTATAATCCGTTTAAAATATTCGACCTACTTACAGAATGTCATCAACAAAAACGCATTTTACAAGATTTCCTCATTATCTAAATGGATGGCATCGAAATGTTTGACTGTTTATTTAACCTCCAACGGGTATTGCGAGGCCTTAAGTGGTTTTAATACCTAATAAAGCATTCTGCTGCTTATCATTTGTCCCAAAGCATTTGTTTTGGAGATAGGAGGATTAAGCGAGCCGAAACTGTAACGAGGGCTTTATAAAAGCATTATCAATAAGCTTGATATTTGCCTACTCAAATGTCAATTATATGGAGATGGTTTGTATTTTATTCATTGCCTAGAAAATGTACCTAAAGTTGCCTGGGATTTAAAGCAGGGATTAGCTGAAATTATTGATTCAATTTTTACTATTTCATACTATAGAATATAGTATAAAAAATATTGTTTTACAGTGTAAAGGAATTATATTTTCGGTTTCGAGGTTTTGATATCAATGTATGCCTTAGGATCTCCTGAACAAGTTTTGACTATTTTTAAAATGATGTCCGTCTGTTTGTCTGTCTGTGCTCGATTTCTTGTGTAATCAATATCTGCCACAAATGTTATTGGATTTTCACGAAAATTTCTATCTGGCTTTGTTATTGAAGAATCTAGAACTTGATAGAATTTTTTGAAATTCGAGCGAGAACTTCGAAATTTTATATATACTTAACATGGCAGGATAGGACAAAATGTTACATAATTATACATAAAAGTGGTTATTTATTACTCAATGATAGCGAAACTCAACAGCTTTAATCAATTTAGCGAAAATTATCCGTAACACAATTGTGTTTGTAACGTCATAAGCCGATTCGGGTAGTGTGTGTGTGGGGGGGAGGGGAGTTACACCCCCGAATGAGTACATTGTCAAACTTGGTATCAATCAAAGTATTTTTCAAGTAACTTTAAAATGATGGGTAACGTGCTTCAATTGTGATCATTTGTACTAACAATGCAGATTTAAAAAAAAAATTCTTGCAAAATTTGCAAAAAATAAATAAATAAATAAATAAATAAAACACAAGCTACTTGAAAATAGATTCCTTTATGAAAAAGTCGAGTTAAGCCCCACTCCAATTAATTCAAGATTGAATGCAAATAGAGCTCAGTTGATAGCTGATGTGGGTTTAGTTTCAATTTCTGGAAAATGTAGGTCAGCTTACTTAGTATTTCAACTTCCAATTACTTTTCAATGTTTTCTGAATAAAATGTCCTTGAAATATCTATTTCTCAGAACTGGCAGCAAAAGATATAGCTTAGATAATGACTAATAAGGATTCAGTATAAAATTTTAGAAGGCAGTGGGATAACTCACGAAGTACTTCAACTTCCAGTTCCAAAGAAGTCACTTCAGAATGGAAAGCACATAATATTTACACCATCTTTTTACTTTCCTTATATACATAATGTATAAGGAAAGTATTGTGACGGGGTCGAAAATTCGAATTCAAGTTTTCGACGGGATAGCCCGTTTCAAGCATCCCTGATCACGAATCAAACATTTTTGAGGTGGCGTCTGTGTGTGTGTGTGTGTGTGTGTGTGTGTGTGTGAAAGTATGGTATGTGTGTGTGTGTGTGTGTGTGTGTTAGTCAGTCTGTGGAGACGATAACTGACGAACAAATGGGTCGATTCGAGCGAAATTTGGTACAAAAATCACAATCCGTGAATACTGGAAGCCTATTGTTTTTAAACGTAATTGAATGTTCAGAACCCCCCTCCCAAATTGTCGAGTGAAATTTTGAAAAAATCATCAAAAAATCAAGACCTTTAATAAAGTTACGCAAATAGACATTTTCAACGTAATTTTTCCTTAGAAAACGATTGACATAAACTTTAGAACGCTAGCATGAACCGTTCTCGAGATATTGCACATTTTTTAAATAAATTTATCAAAAAGTCCCATAAATTATACAAAATATATTAACTGTTGAGAAACTTGTTCACTTTTCATATATAATATCATGCGATAAATTGGGTGACACCATTCTCGTAGATCTAGCTCGTTCCATTCATGAAAAAATATACTTTGAGTAATATTTTTATATTTGAACGCCAATAGTCATTTATCCGCTGTAAGAATAATTTATTTTTCCGTCCATAACGCTGGGCGAGATTTTGGCGCTAAATTTGGCGGAATGTCGCCAACTTGGTGACTTTTTTAAATGCTGCCAAATTAACGGAAATCTCGCCAAATGGATAAAAATGACACTAAATCAGAGAAAATGACAACTAATTGACGAAAATTCAATTTCTTGGAAAGAATATAAATAGCTACTATAAGAAAAACATATTTTTTTATTGTAAAAATAGTAAATTCATTGCATTATATAAGGAAAGTCATGTGTTGCCCACATCAGATTTTTTCATATGATCTGCTATAGTAAAACGGAAATGGTAATTGGTATCGATTCAGCATCCAATTTCGGCAGGAGTTGGGTTCACTAAGGATTTACACCTGTGGTTCAAAAACTTCCCATAAAATATCTTTCGGTTAAAAATAATTTCTTATAATATGATTTGGTTCAAAAATTTTCCATAATATAATTCGGTTAAAAAAATTTTTCATGATATAATTCGGTTCAAAAATTTCTGTTATATTATCTGTTTCTAAGGTTTGTCTATATGATGATGAGTGATATGGATATAAAAATGTGAAAATGCTTTCACACCCAGTGCTATAATAGTGTTTAAATAATTGTATTGTTCTATTTTGTATGAGAAAGAGATAATTAAATTGTGTCAAATAATTGTATTTCCGATTTATTTCCATTGCATTGACGATTGAAGGAAGCGATTGTTTTCTTACTATTCTTCTGTGGTTTTTACAAAACAGACACCACAGAAATAATTTTCTGAAATATGTGTATATATATATATATATATATATATATATTTATTTCAGAATTGGTTATATATAGGGCTCTGATGACTGAAATGATTTAAGAATTGAAATTAACAGTAGGTGTCCTACTAAAGATTTCCACTTCCGGTTTAAAAATTTATATTTTCTTGCAACATATATTTCTCAGAATTGGCTACAAATAAAGTTTATATAATGATTGATATGAATTAATCAATGAATTTCAGAGGCGTTCACTATGGTTTTCCACTTTTGGTTCTGGAGATGTCACTTCCGGTTTTACCAAAAATATTTATGACTGTACGACATACCAGTAAGTATGCGAAATAGAAAAAATATCTTAATATTTGCGTCAAAATTGAAGTGTATGCATCATTTGCCATTATATGAAGACTCTTTCATAAATTTCTTGTTCGTATAGAAATACGTATAGAAGTACGTATATAGTATATTTCTTGTACGTGTTTTTTGTACGTACTTCCTCCCATAATTTTATAACCAACATCAAATGTGCTCCTAAAATGTCCTAACGCACATATCAGATCAATACTATAATTAATATACGACTTTCTAACAAACATAAATACTATCTGACATCATATCATAACATAATTACTATAAGACCACTATTCCCCTCCTCCCCCCCCCAACAAAAAAAATTCCTTTCTTATCTCACAGATTGTCACAACATACTAAAATGTCATATCGATAAAGTCATTTTTACGGAAGGTGTGAACGGATAAACAGAGAAAATGGCTAAAGTTATAAGCGCTTTTCAACTTTGTTGGAAAGTGTTTAAAACGACACGTATGTGTTATGCAAAATAAGATATGTTTGCTATACGTATAGACACCCGTAGTCAAATATATCTAGAGCAAACTAAAAGATTAAAAGCTTGCTAACTGTTATGTAAAAATACCATAGTTTTATCGTTCACATGTTAAAAACTTTGAAATATAGATAACAGATATTTGTCACCCGTAGTCAAATAGCTCTAGAACAAACTAAAGGATTAAAAGCCTGCTAACTGTAACCTTCTGTAGAAGATACCATAATTTTATCGTTCAAATGTTAAAAACTTTGAAATATAGGTAAGAGCTATTTAACACCCTTAGTCAAATATATCTAGAGTAAACTAAAGGATTAAAAGCCTGCTAACTGTTATGTATACCATAATTTTATCGTTCCAATGTTAAATACTTTGAAATATAGGTAAGAGATATTTGACACAAGTAGTCGAATATCTCTAGAGATAACTAAATTATTAAAATCCTGCTAACTGTTATGTAAGAAATGCCATAATTTTATCGATCAAATGTTAAAAACTTTGAAATATAGGTAAGAGCTATTTAATACCCGTAATCAAATATCTCTAGAGTAAACTAAAGGATTAAAAGCCTGCTAACTGTTATGTAAAAAATACCATAATTTTATCGTTCAAGTATTAAAGACTTTGAAATATAGGTAAGAGATATTTGACACCCGTAGTCAAATATTTCTAGAGCAAACTATAGGATTATAGGCCTGCTAACTGTTATGTAAAAAATATCATAATTTTATCTTTCAAATGTTAAAAACTTTACATCTTTAGAATGTATAAATATTATAAAAATGTTTTTATGAATAGGTTAAAATATTTGTATTATCTATATAAAATTTGTGCAATTTTTTTTGTATTTCCAAAACATTCAAAGGTCCACCAGTGATGTTTACATACTTATATTATCGAACGCGGTACAGAACATAACAAGACCGGTTTTTTCGTCTACCTCCGAGAGGAAAGGGGAAAAAAGGTTTTTATTTCCGAAGAGTCTTTCTAAACTCTCCAGAAGAAAATGATGACCCAGAAGGCTGAAATATTTGCCCATTTATAGTAGCGTTCACTGGATAGAATCTAACGAAACCGTATTTTCGATTGTCGTCCCAGGGACTTGAAAAAATTGTGTATGCGAAAAGTACGTTCGGGCTGTGTAGCCTTTTGCTTACCTAGAAAGTTGATACTTTTGCACACATAGAAACGATCCCGGGCAGAACCTAATTTGGAATGTTTTATTTCGACTTTTATTTTATGAGGTTAAGTGACACACATTATTAAATAATATAAACTTCAAGTGTTAGTTTCCCCTGCTCTTAACAGGCTTAAATTACCTGTTTTGTCTCTATAAGAATACAATCGAAAAATAAAGTTATCAGAAATCTATGATGACGTCATCCGGCTCCTAGAATATCAAATTGAAGGGCTTGGAAGAAAACAACTTTTTCTTCTTCGATTCCCTTATTAGTTCAAGTTGAAGCAATTAATGTTTATTGACTAAGAAATAAACTTAGTCACTGCCGAAAAAATAACGTAGTTTTTATGCTATTGAACGCAGCATTGGAAAACAAAAAACTATTTTCTACGTAATGGGGATATTTCTTAAAGTGTTGCCATAACGCAGCATGTTTTAAAAAATATATATATACATATATATCTTCCTCTTCTATATGTATCACATAGGCATTTGATGTATTTTGAATGCAGTTTATCTAGCGTTTC